>CAUYPK010076922.1:0-50903 GCA_963574355.1 Loris lydekkerianus
GTTAAGGACAGAGGAGTAGGCAAGGGCCTGATCATACAGGGTCTTGTCAGAGACTAGATTTATCTAGGTACCGACATTGTGTACTTGATTAAAAGGTGTGCAAGAAGAAATATCCACCCACTGGCAGAGGGACACAAGAAAGAGGCTGGGGCAGGAGGATCACTAGACCATAGGAATTCAAGGTTGCAGTGAGCTAGGATTATGCCACTGCATTGTAGTTCCAGCAACAGAGAAAGATCCTGTCTCCAAAAGAAAAAAAAAAGTGTGTGTGTGTGGGGAGGGGGGGTACAGACACCTTATTATATAGACTTAAGTAAGGTTAGTACCTTAAAATGTCAGTGATACTAAAATTTATCATTAATATGTTCTCTTTCTCTTGACCTCACCATACCCTAACCTAAAAGCAGTCCATCCAGAATGGTCAGATAATTTAGTCCTAAACCTCATAAGAGGAAATGCATTTGAATTCCTTAATTTGTGTTACTTGTCTACATTAACATCATTTTATAAGATCACCAAAAAAATACTTCAGAATATTTTTTATGAATGTGCAAATTTCTTCTAGAATAAAATTACTTTAAATCATTTCTAATTTGTTGGTTAATTAATGCAAATTTTTAATTTAAGGCTGGGTTATTTCATAGCAATTGAGAAACAGATTGATGATCTCCCCAATAACTGCTGATGCTACTGATTAAAAGTGTGGCAGTCCAATTGCCAGATCTGTTCTTATTATAAATTTTCTCTTTAAATTTAAGTTGTAAACCATATAATGATTTCTTAAATGCTACTGTAACTATTCAGAGTTTTATAATGATGTGACAGGTGAAGTACAAGGAATTTTAATGAAATCATTGGTATTATAGCTGTGACAGTTAATATTGCCTCAGGCTAATGAAACACAAAACCATGTTCTTATCACTATCTTGGAGTTTTATTTATCCAACCTGGTAGCTATCATTAAATGCACTTATTTTTTTAATTGAATATCAGTTGCCTTGACATAGCCTTATGGCCTCTTCAAATTAATAGCTTTAACAATAAAAATTTTCCCTTTTCATTACCAAGCTTTTTGCTTTTTTTTTTTTTTTTTTTTTTTTTTGATATAGTCTCAGTTTGTCACCCTGGGTAAAGTGCTGTGGGGTCACTAGCTCACAGCAACCTCAAACTCCTGGGCTCAAGCAGTCCTCTTGCCTCAGCCTCCCAAGTAGCTGGGACTATAGGCGCCTGCCACCATGTGTGACTATTATTTACAGACAGGCTCACCCTCTTGCTCAGGCTGGTCTCGAACTCCTGAGCTCACACTGTTCATCCTCCTTGGCCTCCCAAAGTGCTAGAATTATAGGTGTAAGCCACCTCACCCAGCCTCTTTACATTAGGGGGGTTTTTTGTTTGTTTTTTTTTTTTTTTTGCAGTTTTTGGACGGGGCTGGGCCAGCACCCTACTCCCTTGAGCCACTGGCGTCGCCGCTCTTTATATTTCTTAAATGTGTACTCTTGTTTAAATAACCTATCTAGTAGATTTTCTATGTTCAGTGGATAAATGATAGAAGGGGACAGTTGAAAGTGCCCTTGAAAGTGATTTGAGTCCAGGATAGCAATTATGCACTGCTCTAGCCTTTACTCCTAGTGCCTTGCCTTGGCAAACATTGCTAATTGATAAGGGCTTGCTTGCCCATAGAGTCTCCAAGCACCTAAGAATCTTCTTCAACATAGTATTCTAGGTCTCCACTGCCAGTTGTTCTTATGTGTACAAACCAGTGAAGTCTGGATTGTAATCAGCCCTTTTCTTTTCACAGATTAGGAAACTGAATCCTAGACAGTTTAAATGATTTGCTAAAACTCACAAAACTAACTCGTGGCAAAGCTAGAAAAGAAAAATAAGTCTGCTGACTTCAACTTCAACCTATTTTCTCCTAGCACTGGTATGGTACATAGGGCAAATTTTTCTGCTGTAATAATCTTTTTTATTCAACTCTCTGACTCATTAAATAATCTTAAAATGGAATATTTCCAAATTTTGAATCTTAGCTTTGTGCCAAGGGAAATTATTAGTCTAGGTCTTGAGATCAGCTCTCTGAAGTTAATTGTCCTCATCTGTGGGCACAAGTCTGTTAAAGTTTTGTTTATGATTCTGCTACCTGCAGCAGCTTCACTTGTTCCAATCCCTCCTTGAAAACAGCCCTGCCAATTTTTGCTCAGCATTGCAATCCCATTTATGTTATCCTTAGAAGAGATTTTAGCCACAAAATGTTCTGTTTACAGTTTTCATTCAAAACACGTCAGCACCAATTATCTTTCTGTAAAAATGCCAAGAATTTAAAGTTAAGGTCCCAGTTTGGGAAGCTCAGTGGCAATTTTTGAGTTGCCCTGATTTTTTCTTGTATCCAAAAGATTGGGATGGGTACAATGAACGTTATATATAAGTTTTCTCAGCAAGGATCTATTTTTCACTGAACTTCAGAAAAAGGTGGGCATCAGTCTTCATTATGTGATTTGTATGTATCAGCTGCTCCCCTATAAATAGGGAGCTCTTTTCACTCTAAGGATTCTGAAAGATTACAAATTATGCTGCTATAAATTTGATTCTATCTGGACAAATTAGCTAAAAGTTCTACCATGTTTCTTCTGAGGCATGTGAACTCATGATTCAGCCAACGCTCTTCAGTAATGTGAATGTGTTACCCTGCTGTGTCTCAAACTTTTCTTGTATAACAGGCCTAGCTTTGAAAAGAGCTCAGTTGGGTGGTGCTTGTGGCTCAAGGAGTAGAGCACCAGCCCCATATACTGGAGGTGGTGGGTTCAAACCCACCCCTGGCCAAAAACTGCAAAAAGAAAAAAAAAAACAAAAAAAAACATGCAGTTGCCACATTTCAGAGACATGAATTCTATCTTTTAAATTGCTACTAATTGTACAGACTGGTTTGTGGCCTTGATGTTTCCAATCTCTTTGACCTAGCACTTAGTAAAATGTTAGATTTTTTTCTTTTATTGAGCTGTCTTACTTATTTCCTTTATTTGGTTTATTTACTCTGTCAGTTCCAATGGAAATGAAGCTTATTTTTACCATGATTTTAGAGGTTACTCTAGATGGGTCCCTGTGAAAAAAGTTTATCACGAAGAGTGCCAAAACCAAAAATAGAACAGTGATTCTCAAGGTATCTGTACCTTCCCCACAGTAGGGAGAAGTGGAAGAGATTGCATATAGTTTGCATATAGATTGCATATAGTTATGCAATGGTGAGATTGCATATAGTTTGAAATAAGTAGCACCTTTGTTTCTTTACATTTATTCATTTGGGGGACAATTCCTGTACTATACTTTTATAATTAAAACTATAATTACATGTAAATATGTTAAATAACTGATTTATTTCAGGAACAATTTCTGTATTGTATTTTTAACTCATAATAAATTACAATGCTATCATATTTTATAACTGTATATGTTAACATTAATGCATTACCATGCTTATATGTAATTATAATTAATTATACTTGTAAGAAGCATTTTGAGCTTCATTTAGTACTAAAGAAATGTGAGAGATTTTGTGTTTATATAAAGGTGTCATGGGAAATATCCCAGAAGCTTAGGAAAGAGTAGAATGGAGGTGATCTGTCCCGTGAATCTCTTCATGCTGGAGGGATTCCTGAGAGGCTATACGTGCTTTGCAAGGAAGCCAAACACAGGAGGTAGAGAGCCTACACTGGAGAGAAGTGGTTGCTTTTACAGTTAGAAAAAGCTAAAGGGCTCTTATTGTGCATAATAGATATGTTGTGAACTTTTGATGAATTACTTGGGAAGACTAAATTTTTTTGAAACACATTCTTGCCCTTTTGCTCCTCGACCCAGCCTAGAGTGCAGTGGTATCAGTGGTATGATCACAGCTCACAGCAACCTCAAACTCCTGGTCTCAAGGATTCTCCTGCCTCAGCATCCTAAGTTGCTAGGACTATAAGCAGTTACCATCATGCTAGGCTAATTTTTTCTACTTTTGGTAGAGATGGATCTCTCCTTACTCAGGCTGGTCCTAAACTCCTGACCTCAAGAGATGGTCCCAACTTGGCCTCCCAGAGTACTAGGATTACAGGCATGGGGTACTGTGCCTGGCCTGGAGAATCTAGATTTTAATTTACTCTTAATTAAGATTTTCCATTTCTTATTGAGGTCAATTGATTTTCATTTAACATTCCAAGTCCCTATATTAGGAATCTATTATTATGTAATAAATTTCCCAAAAACTTAATGACTTCAAACAATAAACACTTGTCTCACTCAGTTTCCCTGGGTCTGGTATCTAGGACTAGTTGAGCTGATAGGCTCCAGAACAGTGTCTCTTAGGAGACTCTATCCTCCAAAGGCTTGATGGGAGCTCCAGGGTAGTTCCCCATGTGCCTGGCAAATTCGTGCTGGTATAGTCTCTCTAAAGGCCTTAGTCTCTCTCATCATGTGGTGCTGCGTGAGTGTCCTCGTGACATGGCAGTTAGCCTCAAAGTGAATGATCCAAAAGCAAGAGACAGCAGCCACAGTATTGAATTAAGTAGGATCTGAAGTCACACCACTGTTCCACAGCATCAAACTGGCTACACAGGTTGACCCTATTTTGGGAACTAAACAATGGTAAAAAACCAAGAGGTGAGGTTTACTGGGGACCTCTTGGAGGCTGACTCCTATAGCCCTGAAGAAAGATCAAGTTAGGAGTAGTTTGTAATCAAAATGATAACTCTTTCTTATGTTTACATGGATGGGATACATGGGCTGAATTGTGACTAGTCCACAGTCTGTGTGTGTGTGTGTGTGAACCATAACTGGCTTATAATGTGTATCCATTACCTTCTAATTTCTTATTTGAAAGAACACTTGCATCTTGGAATATGATTAGATCATCTGTGTTGTGTTTATCATTCTCACAGAATAAAAGTTACCAATGTGAGACAACAAAATGGATGCAGTTGTCCTCATAATCAATGTGAAACTGAAATATTTAGCTAATTTGGAAGAGAGATTATTAGATTAGTTCCTCATTTTGTGTCAAATCACCACTTGCATATTTTTCCCATCTTGCTGTTATTTATGAAAACAGAAAACCATATTCTGCTATTGAACCACCATATAAATGAAAAAAATACTGAGCTGAAATGAGAAAATAACATTATAATTATAGCTCAGGAAATGCAAGTCAGAAATCCAGAATAAGTGGAGTGTATGCTGAAAATGTTAGCATTTTAAATGTACTTAAAGGTAATTATATTGCAAACATAATATAATTTTTACCATTGTTTCCCAGTTGAAGGGCATAGAGATGCTTGCATGCTTGCTTTAAATCACATGTTGCTTTCATAGGAGCAGAGTTTATACAAATAATAAAATGAATAGTTTCTGCTATCCATTACTTACTATTACCTATCCGAGGCAAGTTATCAAATAGCACTTTTTAGGAAATTATTTTAAGTTTTTAAAAATGAGCCAAAAGGACTGTTTTGCACTGATATCAAGAATAAACTATCTCTCTAATTGGAAATTTGGCAGCATGTTTCAAGAGACTTGATGTCTACACCCTATAATAAGCAGATTCACTTTAGAAATTTCTTATGAGGAAATAACTAGAAGACAAGTCAAGATGCACATGTCCATGGCAACACTATTATTACTAAAAATTATGGAAAACTACCAGACAAATGGTAAAATGAGAGATGCTACTATTATGTTACTTGGCATACAGGATGAACTGCTGAAGCCAGAAGGCCTGACTACACAGAGAAATTTATTTCACCCATGAAATGTTCCAGAAGTTTAGTGGCTGTACACCACAACATTATCTGGAACTACGTTTCTTCTCGTTCTCCAGAAATCCCTAGGGTATCAGACCTTCCACATAGCTTCAACCAGCTCAGCCATGGGAATGGGGAAAAAGGAGAAAGGCAACAAGCAGCTTTCTTTTAAGGAAATGACATGGAAGTGTTATACCTTCTGCTCACATTCTAATGGCCAAAATGTCACATGGTCACACTCAGGTAATATTAAGATGGGCTGCAGCCTCCATTGTGAAACTGAATGAAATGTGAATGCTGCCATGCGTAACCTTGAAGACATTATATTGTCAAGAAGCCAGTTGCAAAAGGCCATGTACTATATGATTCCATGTGTATGAAGAGTCCAGGACAGGCGGATGCTAAGACAAGAGAGTAGATGAGTAGTTGCCAGGGGCAGGGAGGAGGAGGGAGGATGGAGTGACTGACTGCTCATGGATATAGGGTTTCTTTTTGGTGTGATGAAAATGATAAAAATTACGCAGTGGTGATGGTTACACAACTCTGTGAGTATACTAAAAATCACTGAGTTGTATACTTGAAAAGGATAAAATTTATGGCTTGTAAATTATATCTCAATAAAACTGTTATAAAAGATAAAATGTCTAGTGCATAAAATGACGATAAAAACCTTTCCTTGATCAACCCTGGCATGAATAGAGGGGAGACCAATCTACCTTCAGAGTTAAAACTAGAAGACACCCCTCATGTGAGTCTCAGCCTCAATTCACACTTGCTATGTCTGTAAAACTTTCAGGAAAAGATTGACTCTAAAGTCAGGTTCAGTGGTGCAGCACCTCTTGGTATCTAGCACAAGCAAAGGTCAGTCTTCTCTGGAAACAATGCCCTCAATCTAAATCAAATCATTCCAGTGATAAAATATGAAAGAAAATGAGCAGTTCATAGCAAAAATCACAAAATATACAAGGGAGCTCGGCACCATGAGTGGGAATTAGTGGAACACGAGGCACAGTGATAGACCTGCTTGCAGGTATCACATTGTCATACTGGCGCCCAGCGAACTCAGTCAGTAGAGTACAAGACTCTCAGATTTGTTAACAAACATAAAACTGCCATGGGGCGGCGCCTCTTGCTCAAAGGAGTAGGGCACTGGTCCCATATGCCAGAGCTGGTGGGTTCAAACCTAGCCCTGGCCAAAACTGCAAAAAAATTAAAAATAAAAAAATAAAAATAAAATAAAACTGCCATGATTAGGATATATATTTTTAAAAAATATATATTGGATACTAGCAGAAATAAACAGATTTATCATTATAAATGTAAAATAATTATAAAAATTCTAAAATAGGTCGGGTGCAGTTGCTGATAATGATAGTCCTAGCAATCTGGTAGGATGAGGCTGATGGATCACCTGAGCTCAGGAATTCAAGACCAGCCTGAGCAAGAGCAAGACCTCACCTCAACGAAAAATAGAAAAATTAGCCAGGCTTTGTGGCAGGCGCCTGTAGTCATAGCTACTCAGGAGGCTGAGGCAAGAGAATCTCTTGAGTCCAGAGAGTATGAGGTTGCTGTAAGCTATAACACCACGACACTCTCTCTACTCAGGGCACAGAGTGAGATTCTCTCAAAAACAAACAAACAAACAAAATCTAGAATAGAATTATGTGATAAATGTAGTTTAAAATTATATGAATTTATCAGCATGACTGACTCAGCAGAATTAATGAACCAGAAGACATATTGGAAATGTCATCCTGAATGAAACCCCCCCACAGAAAGAAAAGATGAAAAATACTAGAGAGAGATGAAGATTATAAGGGAGATTAGGATACGTGGTTAAGAAGTTTAGCCTATTTCCACACAGAGTTCTAGAAAGAGAGAGCAAAGATACGTGGAAGACACTGTATGTGAACTTGTGATCACTGAGACTATGCCATAGTTTTGAATCCAGGCCTTTTTAAGAAGCCCAGAGCACCCCAGCCACGTTAAGACAGACCATGTCCACACTAACCACGTTAGAGTGAAACTGCTGAACCACAAAGGAGGAAGAAAAGCTTAAAGGTCACTGAAGAGGGTAGAAAAAGAGTCATCTTGAAGGCAAGAGCAATTAAACTGACAGCTTATTTCTTCACAAGAGAATTTAATTATATCCTGAATATGCTGAGAGAAAATACAGTTAAAAACTTTAGACAAATTCAATTTAACCGTTTAATTGAGCAAAGAGTGATTTGCAAATTGAGCAAATGATTTGCAAATTGGGCAGCCCCCAGAACCAGAATGGGTTCAGAGAAACTCCAGGGCTGCTGCACCACATGGTTGGATAAGATTTAAGAACAGAAAAAAACACGGTGATATTCAGGGAACAGAAGCGAGATACAGAAACAGCTGGATTGGTCACAGCTCAGTGTCTGCCTTATTGGGACCTGGTTTGAACAGTCAGTTTGTCTGTGGCTGACTGAAGTCTGCAGCTATAATTGTCTGAGGCTTGGCTACTTGTTAGGAGAGTAGGTTACAGTCCATATACACATCAAGTTGACTGGTAAATCTTTGTGTCTAGAGAAAGCTTTAGGCCAAATTTAAAATAATGTAAACAGCCAGTGTCTCTAGGCCAACCTTAATTTAACAACACTGATTTATAATTCTGTGCCAAGTAATAAAAATAAAGGGCTGTCAGTTTCTCAAAAATTCTGAGTCTCAAAATGCAACAGAAAGTGTACTTGATTCAGATGAAGAATACCCAAACATCAAGAATGTAGGGCAATTAAGGAGGAAAGAGACAAAATCCACAGAGGTGGAGCTGCAATGGGGGGGGGGGGGGACCACAGTCATGGGGGGTGCTGGTCAGGCAGGTGCTGCTATCTTGCAGAAAGGCATTGTTTTTACTTGCTGTTTGGCCCATCCCAGGCCATACATCTTACACCTGTTCTAGGAATTGTTTGCTCAAAAGAGTAATTTAGAGGGAATGGATTATTTACTTCCTTGGTATTGGAGAATAGGGCTGCGTTAAGTTCGGAGTAGAAAGTTCTACAGTTCTCCACTGCCCCCCCCTATTGGCCATGGGGGACAGGATCCAGCACTGACCAACCTTGACAAGTCTGAGATAAAGGGAAAGTCATTAGAATTGGCAAGGGGGGGCGGGGGGGCAGGTCAGTTCCTTTTGCTTCTGTTTGGAGATAATTTATTTTGAAATTATGTTACTATTTAGCTTAATGACCATAGAAATTATATGTTTAATGAGAGGGATTTCTATCAAGAGGAAGAGCAGGTGAATGAATAACCTCTGGAAGAATGTTCAGAGCCAAGACTGGATTTCTGTTTGCAATATCCAAAAGAAGAGGTCCAGCACCACACCCAAGATAGAGGACATCCTAGAAGGACTAGGTTCTCCACACAGAGAATATTCTGGGTGGCTCCACATCAGAAAGGTTCTGAGGGGTACACATGCTACAGTCACTTCCAGGGACTTGTGTAAGGACCCCTCTGGAAGCTAAGATGGAAGATGGAAACAACATTGTTCTGCCTATTTAGGTACTTAGCAATTCCTCTTGCATCTCAGATTCAGCTTGCACACATGCAATATTCCATTATATGAAGTTCAAAAACAGGCAGAACCAAGAGATGTGTTTTTTAGGAGTGCATGCATAGATACTGTCACTATAAAGAAAAACAAGGGCATCAACAGCACAAAACTCATGATGGCAATTATCACTGGGGCCACGGAAGAAAATATAGTTCTTACACTGGTTAGTAAGTAAATTGGTTATAATCCTATTATTGTTCTTTTTAAAAAAAAAAAAAAAAAAAAAAGAGTCTTACTCTGTTGCCCTGAGTAGAGTGCTCTGGCATCACAGCTCACAGCAACCTCAAATTCACGGCCTTGAGCAATCATCTTGCCTCAGCCTCTGGAGCAGCTGGGACTACAGGCGCCCACCATGACACCTGGCTGTTTTTATACTTTTAGAGACAGGGTCTGCTCTTGCTCAGGCTGGTCTCAAACTCCTTGAGCTCAGCCAGTCTACCCGCCTCTGCCTTTCAGAGTGCTGGGATTACCAGCAAGAGCCACCACATCTGGCCTCTTATTATTTGTTCTTTAAGGTATACATAGGAATTTTATCAATTCTTTGAGTGTATGGCAAGTTTTAATAAGTTAGAGTAAGTTATAAAACAACTATGGCATAAACCTAATTTTATTTGCACTTACACAGACAAATTAGATTTTTAAATATGTATGGGAAAAGAATTTTAATTAATTATTTATTTATTTATTTATTTTTACCATTTCTGGGTTTGGGCCAGGGCTGGGTTTGAACCCACCACCTCTGGCATATGGGGCTGGCGCCCTATCCCTTTGAGCCACAGGTGTCACCTGGGAAAAGAATTTTAAAGGAGGTACACTAAAATGCTTATTTCATGATAAGATAGCTACATGTAAATGAGTAGTTGGAAAGTAAGTCTGGAAATTTAGGTTACAGAGTAGATTTGCGTTGAATTACCTTCTCTAATAGAGATCCTTTTGTTAATCATGCTATCAAAAACTCAAACATCATTGTGTCACTATAGGACCTTCACAGGCAAGTGTGGACATTTTAGGAAGTTTAATTTTGATGCTACCTAACTCGTTTGCACATAGAGAAAGCCATGATTGGTCCATTGTTACCTGCAGTCAACAGCAATCCAAAAATATTAAAAGGACAACTCCAAAAAGAAATGATTTATAAGTTTTAACTTGCCATTCTGAGTGTGTAATGAAATCTCAACGTTGTCCCGTGTGGGACCTGAATCATGCCTTTGTCCAGCACATCCATGCCGTATCTACTATTTGCCCATGAATTATACAGTAACAGTCTCAGTTATCAGACCCACAGGCATGCTGTCATCGTGCTTGTGTCCAAGTAACCCTTACTTTACTCAGTAATGGCCTGAAGCACAAGGGTAGAGTTGCTGACTGTCCCATTTTATTATTATTTACTGTTTTCAATCTTTTACTGTGCCTAATTTATAAGTCAGACTGTTTCATAGATATGTATGCATAGGGAAAAAAATGGTATCTTATAGTACTTTCCGGGAGTATAGGCATCCATTGAAGTCTTGGAATGTACCCCTCACAGATGTATATTCCAAGCAGACCTTTAGGACTGCTGAGTCTACGTCTACTAGGGTAGAGTACTTGGGTTTATATACCCCAACAAGCATAGTTAATGGAATATTACTTTTATTATGCATATTATGTCATTCTTCTTGTGACTTACAAATCATTACATTTCATACCTTGTCCAAATCACTGTGATGGAATTGGCAGTACCATATATTATAGTACCTATTGGCACAAAGAACACTTTATTTGGGAATTTAGTAAGTGATAATACCCCTTCCTTTGTGATGATTCATAGCTGGCAAACAGAAGTGAATCCATAAATTTGATATACGTTTTCCCTTTTTGATTTTTCGACAGTGAGGAGATAAAAACTGGGTCTCCCGTGTGTCTCTACTCACCTGGCATCATGAGTCATTTGTTTATTCATCTCTTACCCTGGCTGTTAAGTCATTTGAATGCTAACGTTTATCACAATGTTTCAAAGGACAATGCTTTTATTAGTGAATGTAAATAAGTTTATTCATGATAACATGAAGAAAAAACTTATTTCAATAAGGACTAAAGAGAAAGCCAAGAAATTATATCAAAATGTTATTAAAAGATTAAAAAAAATACTATTCCTGAGATAAATAATTAAAATGAGCTGAAGAAACAGAATAATATCCTTGAAATCCAGAGAATGACTTTCCCTTTCCCTTAGGAAACACATTATATCCACAGGAAATATGGTTACGTATAAAACATTACACGGCAACGTATAAAACAGCTTTTTTTAATGAAGATACTAAGTCTCAGGTGAGTTAAATAACTTGACAAAGGCCACTGGTGGAAGGTAGGAAGTGATCATGCCAGAATTCACACCCGTATGTGTCATACTATAAGGCTTGTGTGTTGACCCATATGAAACTGGCCATGTGCCCAAATCCAACTCCATGTTCTCTGTAGCTTTTTAACCAGATGAAGTCATTCCTGGTAACTGGCTCAGAAGTAGGTAGCTCACATTGTTTTACTACAGTCTAGGGTTTCAGTTTTATTTTTTTAAGTGGTCTGGCTACCTCCAATGTCCACTAAACTTCGTCTATGTTGTATGCTGTGTGAGTGTGTGTATATGTACGTGTGTTGGAAAATATAAACACCCCCTCTCACCTGCCGGTTTCTTCTTAGATGTGTATCTAATAATTTTTACTTGTAATAAATAATTATTGAATGATGTAAACAATGAGTATTTAAATTTCATCTATTTTCATTTTTATTCTTGCAATTAGAATACAAGACTTTTTTATTGAAATAATAAATGTATCAAAGGAGTTATTACTTGGAGTTAAACTGTAGCTTTGAATACCTGCTCTGGATAATCATATGTAAAAAAATACATACCAAGAATAATGTGCAAATGGCATTGCTAATTCCTTACATAAAATTGCTTTGGAAGTAAAATTTGAAACTGAGGCAATATTTTATTGTAACATGTGTCAAATGGTGGAACTGACTCATTCATTTAACAAATACCTACTGAGCCCCAGCTGTGTGCATATCACTGTATCAGCCCCTGAGGCCCAGGGTGACAGTGGTGAGGGAGGTGCTTTGGGAGCCTGGGAACAGGGTAGGCCAGCTGAACAGGGGCTCCACTGGTGATGGTCAGGGCTGTTTTTAGAGGATGATGTGACACAGAGGAATGTAATAGACCCGGTTAAGCTATTAATACACCTAACAGTATATACACCATTCTGGATTTAGAAATGTTGAGATAGTGCTTTCCAATTTATAATTTTATTTCATTGCTGATAATCAGTAAGGTGTTTTAGAAATTTCTGTACAAATCAGGAAGTGAAATAAAGGGCAACTGCAGTTAAAATGCTTAATCTATAAAGCTATTATGTTTTCACTTCAGCAGTAATCTGAGATGAAATAAAGTGAAACTGCCTTACAGTGTGTAGTTTTATGATAATGACTTTCTCATTATTTACAAAATGCTTATATGTCAATAACTAGTAGCTCAATTTCTCCTTCAAAAAATTGGTGAAACATTCCCTATGTATTTTTATCCTCTAAGCAACTTCTGGAGAAACTTATTTTTAATTTCTTTAATTCCTTACTAACATCACTATCTCAGAGAAAATCATTATGTAGCTCCGTGTTTTAGAGCACGTATTACTAAGACAGCTTCACACTGCCATCGTCTTGGTTTGAAAGACTGTTCTCCTGTCATAAGTTTGCAGTTTTGACATCACCCCTGTAAAATGAGTTATCTAGTTACTGAAATTGTTATGTGATATTTTAACTTCCAGCTGATGCAAGTATCCTTTCCATTCTAATTATTGTTTTTTGCCTTGGGGCAAATGGATTCTGAGTCAAAAGAGAATATGGAGGACACAGAAGCCCAAAAATGCAGAGATGCTTCTCACTTTATTTCCTAATACTCTTTTACTGTTTTATTATACTTATTTTGGATAGAGTTTTCAGTGGCAGACTTCAGTGCTGACATTAGGAATAAGGCTTGCTTAGGAGAGATTTTAAGTAGTTTTCATTTCATCTCTTTTTCCTTTTAAATTCTATAAAAAATAAGACCCCTTAACAAAAAGAGGTTTCCATATGTACCTGAACTTGCAGATGATCACATGGAAGGAGAAAGAAACAGAGACGACTGGGTTTCAAACACTATCGCTGCAGTGTAGTTTTAGGAAAGTCACTTTATTTTAAAAAGGCTTTTCTTATCTGCAGAATGGGAGTAATGATGATATTGATCTGAATTATTATGAGAGTTAAACGAGTGAATATATATCAAGGTGTTTTGTATATGGCAAGACTCTATACAGGTAGGGAATTTCATCAAGTGAAGATTTACATCTACTTAAGGACATTTCTTTTCAGAACACAGCTTTCATAAAGAAGCCACAGAACTCAAACTTGACGGAAAGCAGCTGCAGAATGGATTGAAAAGAATCCAAAAAACAAAATACGCCATTGTTTGCCTCCAGCTAGCCCACAGTGATAAATCAGCCTGCATTCATTCTCACTCATGCACCTGCAAACAGAAACGAGCCCCAGACATTGTGCAGCCACTATGCAATGAGAAGAAAATAAAATCAGAATACTGAAATTCCTTGAGCTTGGGATAATATAGATGGTTTTTTGAATGCTTATGGTAAGGAAATATGTTTTTCCTTGTATCACCACAGGCAATAACTTTTTTAATTAAATGGAGATAGATTTTTGACAGCCCAGAGATGTCTTCTATGATGCATACAGTATAGTAGAAAAATTGGTGTCAGATGACCAAAGATCGACTTAATGGGAACTGATAAAAGTATTTTTATGGTTTTATTTGATAAACATTTATTGAACAGCTGACTCTATGTAAAGTGTGGTGCTACCTACTAACCTGTGAAGCCCAAGGAAGGGAGCGGGAAGATAAAACAGGTTATTTTCTCACTCAAATTTACTGTCAGTGAGGGTCACAAAAGTCCCCAAATAACCAAATGGAATAAAAGAATTCAGGCAGGAGGGTGAATCCTTAAGTGTGGAAAAACATCATGTCACTATCCTGAGGCTCCTGTCCTAGCACATGAGGGCCACTCATAACTCTGTTCCAAAGAAATAACTTGGGCCCTGTGACAAATTACATCATTGATTTCAGTATTTTTATTATTTGGGTCTGAATAATGGGTTTTAATTATTAAACAGTAACTAAAGTAGTATTACTATACATATTATAATTTCATAAGTATAAAATAAGACTCTTTAGAATTCATTGAGTCTTCATTCATTCATTTGACAAATAGATGTATACATTATCCCTGATCCTGGACATACTTAAGATATCCCACCTAACAAGTGGCTATCAGCTTAAATACTAATGACTGCAAAGCAGGGCACCTGAAGCTCAACCCCACTTAGCAACATGTATGGAGGTGTAAAGAGGAGTTTAAATTGGCAGTGCTTCCAGAGAAACATGCCAGTTACGGATTTATTCTTCAAGTTAAGAGTTTAATAACAAGGAAGATAAATGTATTTGAAAAACCAATGACTGCAGGAAAAGAGACTAAATAGGGACTCAGAATCAGGATATGGGTAATATCTGCCTTTGTGATAATTAGAAAAATGGAAAACTCATCACCATGGCTGGCCCTCAAGGCCTGGCGTAATTTGGACTTAAGCCCCCACCACTCCTTCATCTGCCTGGCCTTTGAACAAGATGCTGCAGAAGACTGATTTTAGTTAGTTTGCTCTGAGACTTTGGGCAAGTCATTCAGTCTCACTGGACTGCATTTGTGTTATCTGCAAAATGACTTCATTAGTTGCAATGTGTCACACATGTCCTTCTCCACTGCAGATTTCTGTGATTTTAATTTGCTGACCATCATCTCATTAAACCCATTTAATCTCTCATAGTTCTAGAGTGCATAACATATACATGAGTTTGTTGTTGTTATTTCAGTTGGACCATTTCCCCACCTCCATTCAGTTTGGTCCAGCCTCTCCTTTTCACCCAGAATTCTTCATATGAATGGTTCATGATGGCACAAAATAAAAAGGAAAAGGAAAGGAAGGAAAGAGAACCAGAAGGAAAATGCAAAAAAAAAAATGTTGCTTTTTCTTGAGTGACAAGGAAACATATTCTAAATAGGATCCTTAAAGGAATTCGAGAAAATATGAGCAGCATAGTACAGCATCTTGGAGTAAGTATAGCACCACCCACGGTGACTATGTGGGGAAAATTATCTCAACTTTTTTATACTGTATTTTTTTTTATAAAATGGAAAAAATACTGTTCCAAGAATGGAATGGTATGGCCATTGCAATACACTCTTTTCAGATCTATGGAGTTTTATTGATTCAAAATCGAGATTAATGCTCTCCTTCTTAGAACTTACATATTCATTTTGCTAGAACTTGTCACATTAAGAGGAACAGTAACATGCTTGATCTCCTTCATTAATGGAAGTTTTATGGAAAGGGTACGTAGGAATTTAAGGAAAGAAAAAAGTCTTACCTTCTGGCCAGCCTGCCTCATGGAGCTCTGGAATCTGGCTCCGCAGACTGGTGGCCACCTGGGCCTGGTTTCCAGCTCCTCTCTCTCCTGCACTTTGCTCATACCAATTGCAAGACCCTTCTTTACTTCCTGGACTCCTCTGCCTTTAGGGCCTCTGTTCACTGGCTTCTCTCTTTTTTTCAACTTCTGTGTTATTCTATTCTCTTCAAATATTCCATATTCTGACTTCTCAGAGAAAGAATATAAACAAATCATTTGCCAAGTCATTCTCTGGTATAAGGCACCCATCTTTTGCCAAGCCACTCTATAGGGCAAAAGCATTACCACCAGTGCATGGGAGAGGGAGGGGGGCTCCTGAGCCAGGGCAAAGGCCTGCCCCAGGTTCTGAGAAGGGAAGCAATATAATGACCCCATGGTAAAAATATGGAAGCCAGAGGTTGAGGCCTTTGGTCAATAGGAAGAAACCTCATGATGAAGAAGGTATATGTTTCTCTGAAGCAGAGCATGGCTAATACTTTAGCTGTAATGCCTCATTTTTAATATGGGAAAAATTTTAGCAGAAAACAGAAATATGGAAAAAGGGGCCCAAGATTGTCTATTAATCACTGAAGTTTCTCCCATCTTGTCAATACTATCACAACTACAGATTAAGTATCTCAATCCAAAATGCTCCAACATCCACAACTTCTTGAGCACCAACATGACACTCAAAGGGAATACTCACGGGCACATTTTGGATTTCAGACTTTCAGATTAGGGAGGCTCACCAAGTGGTATAATACAAATACTCTAAAATTCAAAAATCTGAAACACTTCTGGTCCCAAGTAAGTTCAAAAGTGAAAACGGTCATCATCTTAATGAATTCTTCCCCCCAGTTTTCCGTATTTATAGTCACTCTTATTCATTTCTTGGTAACTTCATACCTAATAAAACATTTTGTAGTTGATTTCCCATCCACTGCCAACTTGGTGACATTTTCCATGTTTCCAGACAGTCTCCAGGAAGTAGGCCATGGCCAGGTCTCCTATAGATGTGATGATATGGTAAGAAAAAGAATGACAAAGTATTTTCTTATGAAGTAATGCAGTAGAAAAGTTTTCCTCAGCAATTACGGGGTTGAACCCTGAATGCGAATGTGGACTCTCACCAAAACAGAGTCCAGGCTTCTCTGACCTGGCAGGGTCTTTAAATTGACCACAAAACTTCAGGGACGAGTCTGAGAGGAGCTTGAGAGGAACAGGGGAGCCACATCCACTCAGTGATGGATTTTACATACCCCCAATTGCACTGCTGCTTGGCCAGTTTGATACCAAAAATAAAGTAACAGGTTAAATGAAGATTTCATTTTCATCACTCTGCCACCTAAGCTAACCTTTGTGGTTCAGCCTACCTTACTTTATAATTATTATTTTAATGTTTGCTTTATTATTTAGTGGTACCTTAAAAGACAGCCCTCCCATTGTAGGATTTTTTTCCTAATTATTTGTCTGTGACAATCCTGGGATTAATGAAAGTACAATCATTAACATATAATATTAGTACATCTTAACATATAGTATTTTCCCATTTTAGATTATTTTCTTAGGACAAATTTTAGACATACGACTGGGATAGAGGGTATGAATGTTCTTACATCTAAATTGCAAAATTTCTTTCCAAAGGGAGATTATACCAATTTAAATTGTTACTACAATTAGAGACTATACCACTATCACTGTGTTCCCGTTGGCTTTAAGTGTTGTTAAGTGTTTTCATCTGCTTATCCATCCACATTCTGTCCATCTGTTTTCCATACTTAAGAGTACATAAGCTAGTCAGTATACTGATACAGGGTTAAGATGCAATAATTTATCTACAGATAAAATTTTATTAATAAAAATTGGCTTTCAGCACCAAATTTGTAATATTTTAGATATTTACCCTCGTCTCTGATTTGTCTCAATAATTCTCAAGATCTTTTTTCCCAGAAAATAATAGTAACTAAAAGAACAGGTTTTGTTTTCAACTTGCCTGTGACAGTCATCTGCCAAAAACAAACAAACAAAAGAAATGGCTAGACAATAGGGAATCACTGAAGGCCAAGATCTTCCCTGGGGTCTGCACACAGCAAGCTAGGGAGTTATTTGTGTCTGAACTTATGCAACCCCAAACTTATGTTTAGGGTTTCAGTGCTGTTTCCATACCCCTCATGCTTACCCACAACTTTATTTCATGTTAGATTATTAAATAGGCCTTATGCCTACTGAACAATAATTTAAAATGTCAGAGAAGTAATCAGTCAATTTTGGAACAGTAACTTTTCCTGGTTGCTTAAATGGGATGCCATAAAGTTAAAATTTTGTATGACTTGGGTTGCTTATGGTAAATTTTATATTTTATATATGGTAAATTTATGTCAACCTAGTTCTCTAATTGGCTGGTACTTTGTCTTTTTATTTCTCCTCAGATAACAGAAAGGGTGTCTTGTCCTGGGGAGATACTCTGTCCTTTCCTAGCTACCTGTCCACCGCTACCCTCAAATTGTACCTCTATAATTAGATCACAGATTTCTATATAAGGAAGTATTAGAGTTAACCCTTAGAGATATCCATGTTCGGAGGTGGTAGCTCAGTGATCTTGTCCAGAGAAATCACAGTCTTGTGCCAGGAACTAACTAGACATGAAATTGTGCTTTATTCACCTTCCTCAGTGATGGAGTATCAAGCAAAGCAAGTGCAGGAACCCCCAAACTGCAGTAAGCTCTCCCTCCCCTTTTCCAAAATCCTAGATATTTAATCAGCTCCTTTGGGAAAGGGACAAAGTTTCATAGGTTTATGAAATGGATAGATAAAATCTGAACTTTTTCTTTTTAAGTACAGGCCATATTTCTTTTACTCCTGTACGTAAACATAAAGCGGTGAAGTTACTTCGTTGCTCTGAATAAAGTGGCAAGAGAAAAATCCTGTACTGTTTAAGAAGCAAGGGAATACATTACTTACGTTTAACTGTGGCAAGAGCAGCTACAGATTTGCACTGCTTAGTTCCTTTGGTTACTTATTTGGTTTAAAACTCCATGGATATTTGATGGAGAGGTCACACACACACAAATAGCTGTACATGTGAATCAATTTGTGGGGTGGGTGTTGAGTGGGCAGGGAAGAATTGTTCACCTTGAGAGCTGTTAATCTCACAGTGTGTTCCTAAAGGAAGTGCTGTGGGTTCCTTGACTGGTGCAGGGACTGATTGGGTCTGTGTGTCAGATTTTATCTCGTTCTGCTGGTAAAGATTAGTTCTCTTATTCTGCCAAAATGAGACACCTGTCAGCATTCAATTCTGCTGTTTGTCCCCTGTGGCACCCTCTGCACAGCTTCCTCTGATTGTAGCCTTTTTCTGTTTTTACTCTAGGATGTGCCACATCGAAGGTGCCACATCGAAGAGCATGACTTTTCTAATCCCAGCCCACACACGAATGTCAAAGTATTTTTGTTCCTTCTCAGGAGCATTATGTACTTCCACCAGCAGTCACTCGGAAAGCATGAGGGTATTTTGCAATAACATTTGCAATGCACATTTTTATTTTTTACTTGGGATACCTAGTGTTCATATTTTAAAGGTCCACTGTGATGTCATATTCTCAGTCATTAGCTGAGTGTGTGCTTTGCTGAGTGTAACTCCCAGGTCAGTGACTACAGTGCCTTCCTAAAATCAGCATGAGGGTGACAGTGAGTTAGTTGCTCGGTCTGTTTGACACACACAAATGTGCATAGCCAGATGGTAGAAAAGTACGATGGGCCAAGCACAGAGTCCTTGCTAAAATATCCTACTTAGCATTGTACAGCAAGAGATCACCCAAGTACTATGATAATAATTAAAGCACTAAATAGAATATTTTCTTGTGAACTTTAGTTATTTACTTGTAAACATTCCTCCCCCCCGGGAGCCTATCTGCTGTTGCCTTTCTTTTTTCCTTCCGTCTTCTTTCCTCTCTCTCTCTGTTTGTCTGTCTCTCTCTCTTTTTTGAGGTGAAGTCTCTGTTTATCGCCCCAGCTAGAGTGGAGTCCAGTGGTGTCAGCATAGCTCACAGCAACCTCAAACTCCTGGGCTCAAGTGATCCTCCTGCCTCAGCCTCTGAGTGCCTGGAACTATAGGTGTAGACCACCATTCTTAGCTAGTTTTTTTTCTAGTTTTAGTACAGAGGGCGTCTCACTCTTGCCCAGGCTAATCTTGAACTCCTGACCTCAAGTGATCCTCCCACCTCATCCTCTAAGAGTGCTAGGATTACAGCACTCTGTAATCCTCCACACATGCCTCCATGTGTGGAGGCATGAGCCACCACACCCAGCCTTCTCTTTTTTCCTTCCTTGCTTATTACCTTATTTTAAGATCTTAATAGCTCCGAACTATTTCACTGGTGGGGATTATTGATCAAGGGGTTTCTTTTTTTTTTTCTTTTTTTCTTTCTTTTTTTGAGGCAGAGTCTCATTTGTTGCCCTTGGTAGAGTGCCCTGGTGTCACAGCTCACAGCAACCTCAAACTCTTGGGCTTAAGCAATTCTCTTGCCTCAGCCTCCCAAGTAGCTGGGACTACAGGTGCCCACCACAACGCCTGGCTGTTTTTTTGTTGCAATTGTCATTGTTGTTTAGCTGGCCCAGGCTGGGCTCGAACCTGCCAGCCTCAGTGCATTTGTCTGGCACCGTAACCACTGTGCTGCAGGCACCAAACCTGATCAAAGGATTTCTGATGCTGTTTTCCATTCACAAATGCAAGTGGAAAGGCTTCATTCATTCATCAGTGACCATTTATATAGAGTACTATAATGGATAAGAGGTTGAGATAAAAAGAATATATAAGTGGCTGTTCATTGGCAAATACTTATAAATTTCTTTCTTTGTTATAAGTTATTACCTTACTTAATCTGTATAATGATTCTACTTGGAAATGTTATTTTACAAGAAAATCAAGGTGCAGAAAGGTTACATAACTTAGCCAAGGTTGGTAAGTGGCAGAATGGAGATAAAAACCCATGCCGACTGACATTAGACCCAAAGTGCCTGACACCTGTGCCATGCTGTATTGCTTGGGATGAGAGCCCAGTATAGTAGAAGGCAGAGCATAATCAGATAGGATAATCTGGAGTGCTATGTGATCACAATGTAAATGAGGAAAATGAGAAGGAGTAGAAAAGAAAAAGGATATTTCAGACAGGTGAATGGGTAGCATCTAGCCCCGCCTGAAGTACTAAGGGAGGGTTTTGAGTGAGAGTGTGCCTCCAATTATAGGAAATAGCATGAGAAGATGATACTGGGTCTGGAAAGCATTAGTATTCCCAGGAAGTAAATAGTCTTGTTTAGTTGGAGGAAAAGATTTGCATAGCAGCACAAGAGAAGGCAGACTACAGCCATGTTCTGTAGGGCTTGTTTTGTAGGTAGTTGGGATGAGGAGAAAGGAGGGCTTTGGGCAGTGAGACAGCCAGAGCAGCATCTAGAAAGCTTAATCTTGTGGGGTAGGAGTTTGAAGAAAGGAATGCTAGGAGAAGGAAAAATAATGAGGGAACTGTCTTCATTTTCTCTTGCAACACATACTTATTAATCATTTAGCAGTTTCTAAGGGTCAGGAGTACAGGCACAGCTTAATCTGGGCCCACTAGT
Source organism: Loris lydekkerianus (assembly GCA_963574355.1). Lineage (NCBI taxonomy): Eukaryota > Metazoa > Chordata > Mammalia > Primates > Lorisidae > Loris > Loris lydekkerianus. The sequence continues at coordinate 21,488 of CAUYPK010076922.1, forward strand.
TAGGGTCTCACAAGGCCACTGCAGTCAAGGTGATGACTGGAGCTGCGGTTTCATCTTAAGGCTCAACTGGGGAAGGATCCACTTTTGTTAGATTTCAGTAAGGTGTGGTTTTATACCAAGAACTTCATTTTCTTTCTAGATGTTGACCAGAGGCTACCCTCAGTTCCTTCCCATGGGCCTCTCAACATAGTCATCCTGCAGCTTGGTTCTCCAAAACCATAAAAGAAGTGGGAGACTTTAGCTAAATTACACTATAATCTCAAATACTTAATTCCATTTGATCTGTCACCTTTGCCTTATTCTGTTGGTTGAAAACAAGGTCACTACTATACTCAAGGGGAGGGGACTATGTGTAGTACGAGGGCATAGAAATCAGAAAACGGGGATCATGGAGCTACTCCAATCCACATACCACAGAGACAGACATGGTGGCTGACACCAATGCTCAGAGTCTGAATTAGACTGGTATTAACGTCAATAGGAAGGGTCAGATTCAAGAAATTCTGTCTAGGAAATTTGATTTCTTGCCTGGACTATGTGAAGTTCTTTATATTATCTCACATAAGCCCCAAAGTATCTCCCTTGCAGTAGATGCCAGGAAAAATCCTGATTTTACAGATGAGGACATAGCTTTGAGAAGTTAAGTACTGAGAGGTCACATATATCCTAGCTTTACATCTGGGTGTCCCAGCCTAGATTTGAACCTGGGGTGTCAGTGCCAAAGCTCATAGTCTTAGCCACTCTCCTTTCTTAGACTTTAAAAAACAGAGGATGTAGGTCTGGGTGTGGTAGCTCATGCCTGTAATCCTAGTACTCTGGGAGGCCAATGGGGGAGGATCACTCAGGTCAGGAACCTGAGACCAGCCTGAGAGCAAGACCCCATCTCTCCTACAAATAGGAAAATTAGCTAGGCTTGGTGGCAGGCCCCTGTAGTCCCAGCTACTGGGATGCAGAGGCAGGAGGATCTCTTGAACCCAGGAGTCGGAGGTTGCTGTGAACTAGGCTGATGCCACAGCACTCTAGCCTAGGCAGCAGAGTCTCTTAAAAAAAAAAAAAAGAAAGAAAGAAAGAGTATAGAGGACCTAAAGATAAATGGATAAGAAAAGAACAAAGACAACTCTTAAGATTTTAAGCCATTTTAATTAAGGGGAAGGCTATGTTAACTAAAATAACAATGTCATGAGGGTGCTATAAAGTAATATTTATTGTGCATACACCAGGTGTCAGGCACTGTGCCAAGCACTCGACATGTGGATGTAGTATGCTCGTGCACATGGAACAACTCATCTTCCCAACAGCCTGTGATACAGGACCTTGCCCTATTTTACAAATCAGGAAAGAGGACCACATGAGTGCCCACTAACCTCGAGGTTCCACAAATGCACCAGTGTTATTCTGTTTATAGCTACTATCTCTAATGTCTGATACATGAGAGTGCTCGCTAAATAAATTTTTGAATGAATGAATATGGTCAGTAAGAGGTAAAGTCACAATTTGAACTAAGAACAGCCCCCACTCTTGCTTCCTGGAGAAAACAGTGCATTCTCGTTTAGCCCCGTATCATGTATGAGGACACAGCAGGGTTGAGATGTTCGGCAGAAAACTAAATTCCATCAATGGAGCTTGAGGAAAGGTCAGTACTACAATAAACTATTGAGAAGCAGCCAGGTATAGGGTATAAAGTTATAAAATTAGATGGGATGATTATGAGAGAGGGTATAGGCCCTAAAACATTGTCTTAGAAGACACCTATATTTAAAGGTTGAGAAGTAGAAGAGATATTTTTAAAAAGCAGTAAATACATATGGTCAGAGAGATGAGATGGCAATGAAGACATAAAAACAAAGTGGGAAGAGAAGGAAGGAGGGCGGTCCGCAATATCAGCCACCACAGAGTAATCAGAGAGCATCAAGATTAAAACAAGAAGACTGAATTTGGGGATCAGAAGATCACTGATAACTGTGGGGTAAGCAGATTAAGGAAAGCAGGACAGATAAGAGTCAGCTGGCATCTGGGAGGGTAGGGGAGTTGGGCTGTGAAAGAAAGATTAGTAATGATGTGGAGCTCATAAATATAAACTTCTATAATTTTAGGAGAGCTAATGGCAGTAACATGAGAAGGGTTGAATAGGAGACATCCTGAATAGGAGACAGAGGGAAGGACAAGGTAGGAAGAAAATGAAAATGGCAGGAAAAAGACAGACTATTGAAGGAAAATGACCCCAGAGGAGGCAGACGAAATAAGATGCCAGACCAGTGATAGGAAGGGCAGTCCTTAGAGATGGTGAGAGACATGGTACCACCAGAAGAAGGACAAGACTACTTGCTTTTTTTTTTTGCTTTCAAAATAGAACTTTTTTCAAAAGTTAAAAGCATAGAAAAGTGAAGGTTGAATAGAGAAAACTGATGTTCAAATTGAAGGTCCTCAATTCTTCTTTTAGAATTTATTTAAGAAGGAAGCATGTTCATCTATAGAAAGCAGAGGGAAAATTTTCAGGTCTAAAAGAAATATTTTAATTAACTGATCGAATGTTTAGCAAAAGTTTATTGAATTAGAGAATTCAATAGAGAAGACAATAAGGGATAAAATAAACATCTTATTAGATCTTATCTAGAGACCCAATGGAGATGAAATCACATGAACTTTTAATAGACCCTGACACTAGGGTTTCATAGCTTTGGCCAGCTTCTGACATGAAGTTAATGGCACCACCTTGAGTTAGAAAGTGCCAGATAAGAATGGAAGAAGGGTGGATTCTAGAGGCCAATAAAGATAATATGTAAACTCACATGCTTTGCTTTATCATGCTTTGCAGATACTGTGTTTTTTACAAATTGAAGGTTGCTGGCAACCCCACATTAAACAAGTCTATCAGCACCATTTTTCCAACAGCATGTGCTGACTTCATGTTTCTGTGTCTGGTCATTCTCAAAATTGCAAACTTTTTCACTATTATTATATCTGTCATGGTGATCAGTAATCTTTAATGTCACCACTGCAATTGTCTCATGGAACCACAAACCATGTCCATCTAAGACAGTGAACTTAATACACCTGCATGTTCTGACTCCTCTGATGGTCTCTGCTCCCATCTCTCTCTGTTCTCTGGCCTGCCTATTCCCTGAGACACAACAATATTGAATTAGGCCAGTGAATAAACCTACAATTGCTTATAAGTATTCAAGAGAAAAGAGTATCTCTTCTTTAAAAGCCAGGAACGATTAAGTTAGTGAGGAAGGCCTATCAAAAGCCAAGAGAGGCCAAAAGCAGCTTCTAGTGCCAACAGTTAGCCACATTGAGAATTCAAAGGAAAAGTTCTTGAAGGGAATTAAAAGTTGTATTCCAAGGAAAACAAATGATGCAAAACAGCCTTCTTGCTGAGATGGAGAAAATTTTGAGTGTTCTGAATAGAACATACCAGCCATGAAAATCCCCTTAAACCGAAGCCTAATCCCGAGTAAGACCTTAACTCTCTCCAGTTCTGTAAAGGCTGAGAGAGGTGAGAAAGTTGCAGAAGAAAAGTTTGAAGCTAGCAAAGTTTGGTTCTTGGGATTTAAGAAAAGAAAAGCTGTTGATAAAAGTTCAAGGTGAAGCAGCAAGTTATCCGAAAGATCCAGTTAAGATAACTGATAAAGGTGGCTACACTAAATAACAGATTTCCAGGGTAGACAACAAAAGCGCCTTCCATTGGAAGAAGATGCCATCTAGGACTCTTACAGCTATCAAGGACAAGTCAATGCCTGGCTTAACTCTTCCATTAGGGACTAAAACTGTTGGTAACTTTATGTTGAAGCCAGTGCTCATTTACCATTCTGAAAATCCATGGCTCTGAGGAGTTACACTAAATTTACTCTTCCTGTGATTTATAAATGGAACAAGGCTGGGATGACGGCACATCTTTTTACAACATGATTTCCCACTACTGAGACTACTGTTCAGAAAAGAAGATTTTGTTGAAAATATTACTGCTTATTGGCAATGTACCTAGTCACCCAAGAGCTCTGAGAGAGATGTACAAGGAGATCAGTGTTGTTTTCATGCCTGCTAACCCAACATCCATCCTGTAGCCCATGTATCAAGGAGTAATTTCAGCTTTCAAATCTCAGATTTAAGAAATGCGTTTTATAAAGCTGCAGATGTTACAGATAGTGATTCCTCTGGTAGATCTGGGCAAAATCCGTTGAAAACCTTCTAGCAATGATTCACCATTCTATTAATAAGACCATTAAGAACATTTGCAATTAATGAGAAGAGGTCAAAATACCAACATTCACAGGAGTTTGGAAAAAGTTGATTCCAGCCCTCATGGATGACTTTGAGTGGTTCAAGACTACAGTGGAGGAGAATAACTGCAGATGTGGTGGAAAAAGCCAGAGTAGAATTCTAAGTAGAATTAGAAGTAGAGCCTAAAGATGGGACTGAATTGGTGCAACCTCATGATAAAACTGTAAGGGATGAGGAGTTGCTTCATGGATGAGCAAAGAAAGTGGTTTCTGAGGGGGAATCTATCCATAGTAAAGATGCTATGAATGTTGAAATGACAACAAAGGATTTAGAATATTGTACGAACTTAGTTACAAAAGCAGCAACAGGGTTTGAGAGAGTTCACTCCAATTTTGAAAGAAGTTCTGTGGGTGAAATGCTATAAAACAGCACTGCATGCTACGGAGAAACCTTTCATGAAAGGAAGCATCAATGTATTTCATTGTTGTCTGTTTTAAGAAATTGCCATAGGTACCCCATTCTTCAGCAGCCATCAACGTTAAGACAAGACCTTCTACCAGCAAAAAGAATTAGAACTTGCTGAACACCCAAATGATCATTAGCATTTTTTAGCACTACAGTATGTTTTAATCAAGGTGTGTACAGTGGTTTTTTAGACATAATGCTATTGTGTACTCAATAGAACACAATAACATATAGACACAACTTTTATGTGGTCTGGAACCCAATCTGCAGTTTCCAAGGTATGCCTGTACTTGTGTTAGTATAAGCTGAGCAATGAGGTAAGGGAATACTCAGAGGAATGCAGACGCCTTTTTTTTTTTTGCAGTTTTTTGGCCAGGGCTGGGTTTGAACCCACCACCTCTGGCATATGGGGCCAGTGCCCTACCCCTTTGAGCCACAGGGGCCGCCTGGAATGCAGACTCTTAAGACTTCATTTCATATTATCAAAAGTCATATAATAAGAAATGAGGATGGGGGAGGAGATGAGATGGCTGACTTGAAGCCAGCTTTCCACAGAGGCTCCCGTACAGAAGGAGAGTTAAAGAACAGAAATTTAGCAGGTAACCTGGCAGATTAGAGCTGCACCAAGAGAGAAGGTTGAAGAATGCACATCAACCCTGCTGCGGCGAGCTACAACCCCAAGGATACAAACAAAAGGTACAGAATCCATCAGCAAGCAGACAGGAGTCCCTTCCCCCATGAGAACAGCTCGGAGTACCCCCATAAACAAACGAGCAGAGTTCAAAAGTCCTCCCATTATACTCCAAGGGAGAGACACTCTAAAAACTGGACTTACTTCCCCTACTAGGGTGCCATGGCACTCTCCTGCCAGGCATAAAACTGTGTAAAACTGTATATATTCTCTACCTGCAATTCTGAGCTCCCAGCACTCCCCTCCACTCTCACTCTGAGGTGTGGAGGCCTGTCCCCCAGGAATACAGATTCTTGGGTGATTTCTCAAGGGGTGTGGACAGGGCCTGGACTACAGCTGGTCAGTGCTGATTCTGTGGCATGGGAGTGAGGAGAGGATGGTCGGCCGAGAGGGAACCATGCCAGAGCAGCGGTGCCCCGAAGCGCAGAGAAGCAGCCATTTTTGGGCTCACCCCTGGATATTCTGGAGTCACACCCCCTGTCTCTCTGGGCAACCAGAGGAGGCGGCGCATCTTCTCAGGTGGCAAACACCGGTGGAAGATCTGGGATGGAAACACAGGCCCTGTGAGTAAAGGGTTTGCCTGAGGCGGTACCAACCTGGGTGGAGCACTGGAACTAGAAAACGCATGTGCAGTGCCACAGACTCCCAGGGCGGGGGTGACCCAGAGGACTGCTTTACTATGCCTAAGACGCACCTGGTCCCCAGGGGATCATCAGCCTAGACAAAGGAGGGCAGGAGGCTAGAACTGATAGCTTAATGTGCTGTGAATACAAACCTTTGCAGCAGCGAAGACAGGGGCTGAGGCACAGGTTCTGTGAACTCAAAACAGCTTCTCTTCTGTAGGGGAATTTAGCTGGGACAGAAACAAATTCCCCAAAGTTCTGTTCAGTCAGTAACATCAATCAGGGGCTGGGTTGGAACTGAGTGAACACCCTGCAGCCTCCATCAAGCCCCCGAAATTGTCAAGCCTCACCTTCCCCTGTCGGATAGAGGCAGAGAGTAGTGGCCTGGCTGAAGAGACATAGATTTCCTTGTGATTCAGGCAGGTCCAAACACCTGGAGTATCTGCTCATTGGAGGCAACTGGGTCACAGCCCTGCAGGGTTATCAGTGACTGGGTGTGACAAAGGTGCATCAACCTTCCCAGACTAATCTATTTGCTGGGTGGGTCCTCCTGACCTCACAGAGCACCAGAGCAAGTCATATTTGAGTTGTCAGCAGACCCCTTGTGATCTAGTTGCCAGAGACCTTTTAAACTCTTCCACCTGAGACAGATGCTGACTGAGACAATTGATTTGGACCTTTTGAACTGAGCCAATCACTCGAGGACTATCCAAGTGGTGCCCTGGGTGTGTGGTTGTAGGAAGGTTTGATTTTCCTTTTCCAATTGTTGCCTGTGGGGGGGCGGAGAGACTTAACTGCTGCTATTTCTCCACAGCTGAGACTTCAACCCAGAGTAACTTTTTCACTCGGGTCAGACAGAGACCAGCTGAAAACAAGACAGAGACACTTGGCCCCACCACACAAAACAGGTCCCCCGTTTCTCAGGCTGTAGCACTGTACAGGTCCTCAGCAAAGCTCCAAGGGAAAAGTCAAATGGTGTAAAATAATTATGGGGTGGACTCAGCGTAAAAACTCTGGTAACATGAAAACCAGAGTAGATCAACCCCCCAAGGAAAGATATGGCAGATGTAACTGAAGATCCCATTTATAAACAAGATGTCAGAAACCGAATCAGAATTTGGATTCCAAACAGGATTAATAGAATGGAGGAAAATTTGGAATTAGAAATTCGAAGAGCAATTCAAAAGTTGGAATTAGAAATTGGAGGAGAAATTCAAAAGTTGTCTCAAGAATTCAACAAATTTAAAGACAAAACTACCAAAGATTTTGACACATTGAAGCAAGAATTTGCAGTCCTCAAAGATACGAAAACTAATCCCTCAGTAACTGAGTGGAGCAAGCAGAAGAAAGGATTTCTGACATTGAAGACAAAGCTTTTGAATGCTCCCAAACTCTCAAAGAATAAGAGAAATGGAGAGCAAAAACGGATCATTCTCTCAGCCCTGGGATAATTCAAAGAAGGCTAATATCCGCCTCATTGGAATCCTTGAAAGCAATGAAGTAGCTTCACAAGGCACAGAGGCCCTTCTCCATGAAATTATGAAAGAGAATTTTCCAGACATGCCAAGAAATTCTGAAATTCAGACAGCAGACAGTTTCAGAACCCCAGCACGACTCAACCCGAATAAGACATCCCCCAGGCACATCATAATTAACTTCACTAAAGTTAATATGAAGGAGAAAATTCTGAAAGCAGCCAGACGTAAGAAAACCATTACCTACAAAGGGAAGAATATTAGAATGACTGCAGATCTTTCTGCTGAAACTTTTCAAGCCACAAGAGGGTGGTCATTGACTTTTAATCTCCTAAAACAAAATAATTTTCAACCCCAAATCCTGTATATAGCTAAACTGAATTTCATTTATGATGGAGAAATTAAATACTTTAATGACATTCACATGTTGAAGAAATTTTCCATAACCAAACCAGCTCTTCAGGATATTCTCAGACCTATCCTCCATAATGACCAGCCCAATCTTCTACCACAAAAGTAAACTCACTCAGAAACTTTTGATCAAACTCCAACTTCCACAGTGGTGAAAGGATTAAAAATGTCCACTGGACTTTAGAAAAACTCGATACCCAAAATTTTACCAAACTTATCAATATTCTCCATTAATGTGAATGGCTTAAACTGTCCTCTAAAGAGGCACAGGTTGGCTGACTGGATACAAAAAATCAGGCCAGATATATAAGAATCACATCTTACCTTAAAAGATAAATATAGACTCAGGGTAAAAGGATGATCCGTATTTCAGGCAAATGGTAATCAGAAAAAAGCAGGTGTTGCAATTCTATTTGCAGATACAATAGGCTTTAAACCAACAAAAGTAAGGAAGGATAAGAATGGTCACTTCATATTTGTTAAGGGTAATATTCAATATGGTGAGATTTCAATTATTAATATTTGTGCACCCAACCAGAATGTGCCTCAATTCATAAGACAAACTCTCACAGATGTGAGCAGCTTGTTTTCCTCCAGTTCCATAATAGTTGGAGATTTCAGCACTCCTTTGGCAGTGTTGGATTGATCCTCCAAGAAGTAGCTGAGCAAAGAAATTTTAGGTTTAAACTTAACCATCCAACATTTGGATTTAACAACATCTACAGAACATTTCATCCCAACAAAACTGAATACACATACTTCTCACCAGCCCATGGAACATACTCCAAAATCAATCACATCTTAGGTCACAAGGCTAAACTCAGTAAATTTAAAGGAATAGAAATTATTCCTTGCATCTTCTCGGACCACCATGGAATAAAAGTTGAACTCAGTAACAACAGGAATCTGCATGCTCATACAAAAACATGGAAGTTAAATAACCTTATGCTGAATGATAGCTGGATCAGAGATGAGATTAAGAAGGAAATTGCCAAATTTTTGGAACAAAACAACAGTGAAGACACGAATTATCACAACCTCTGGGATACTGCAAAGGCAGTCCCTAAGATGGAAATTTATAGCACTGCAAGCCTTCCTCAAGAGAACAGAAAGAGAGGAAGTTAACAACTTCATGGGACATCTCAAGCAACTGGAAAAGGAAGAACATTCCAACCCCAAACCCAGTAGAAGAAAAGAAATAACCAAAATTAGAGCAGAATTAAATAAAATTGAAAACAAAAGGATTATAGAACAGATCAATAAATCATAAAGTTGGTTTTCTGAAAAGGTCAATAAAATAGATAAACCTTTGGCTAACCTAACCAGGAAAAAAAGAATGTCTTAACACAATAACTAAGAAAGTACCAGGAAGGCTATGTTAACCAGTGTGATGAAAATGTGTCAAACGGTCTATAAAACCAGTGTATGGTACCCCATGATCGCATTAATGTACACAGCTATGATTTTATTAAAAAAAAAAAAAAGAAGAAGAAGAAGAAAGAAATAAAGAAATGAGGAAATAAAGTGATTGTGCTCAGAAAAGGAATGCCCAAAGTGTAGAGTCCTGAAATAAAATAGTTCCAAATCAAGCAAACTATAAAGTACCCTCTCTGAGGTTTTGAAGATGTAATAAGGAACTACAAGGCCAATGTGTTATGAGCCAGAATGAAAAATAAATGAATAAGGCACGGAGTGAGATAGAGTGGACTGACAGGGCACCCACATTATCAAGACAGATGAAGTGCCATGGTGAGCTAATAAATAATAGGGCTTGGCCATCAAGGATCAAAGACAAAGGTTACAGGAAGCAGAGCAGTAGTCCTACACTGACAAGGGGGATAAGAATGTTTTTGAGACTGTTAGTATCTTCAGGGGCAATTAAGGGAAAGAACTGGAAGTTCAGCTTGAAGATCAGTCTAAACCACAGGACACTTCAGTACAGAACCAGAGGCAAGGTCGTCTAGGAGTGACTGATAGAGAAGCAGGCATGCAGAGCAGGGAGAGAAGTGCTCCATGGAATCAGAGATGGTGGCTGTCCCCGTCCCAGGGCTTTCCTCATCTACCCTGTCACCCCTCTACAGGTGATGCTTCTAATCCTTAAAATAGCCAGTAACGTATTATCCTCATTTTACAGATGAAAAACTTTGGTTCTAAAATTTGAATCTTGTCTTTCTACCACAACACATTGGCTCTCAGTGGTCTTGAAGTGTTATTGCAGCTGCTAAGGACTAATTAGAAGTCGTGTCTAAACTCAGCACTTGTTGCTCAGTGGTTAGGGCGCCAGCCACATACACCAGGGCTGACAGGTTCAAACCTGGCCCAGGCCTGCTAAACAACAATGACAACTACAACAAAAAAAAAAAAATAGCTGAGCTTTTTGGCAGGTACCTATAGTCCCACCTACGTGGGAGGCTAAGGCAAGAGAACCACTGAAGCCCAAGAGTTTGAGGTTGCTATGAGCTGTGACATCATGGCACTCTACTGACGGTGACATAGTGAGACTTTGTCTCAAAAAAGAAAAGAAATCCTGTCTAATTTATATGTAGCGGGTATGGAACACAGTGTATTTCTTTGTGTTACTCTTGAATTATATTTAGTTCTAAAAAGTTTTCTGTAAGTTTATATATCTAATCCTATAATTTATGTTTTTTTCAGTTTTTTCAAGAAAACTTCTTGTATCCTTTTTTAAAAGACATTAGGGAATTTCCACATATATTCAATATAAGAACATTGAATTTCTGCAACTCTACCTTAAATCATTAAGTTAATCTTTATGTTGCATTATTTTTCAGGTGTGAAAATGAAACCAAGTTCAAAACCGAAGACATATTCTGGGCTTACAATTTCTGCCCTACGCCGTATTCCTGGACTGCTCTTCTGGCCCTTATTTTATATCTTGTTTTCTTTGCACCTGGTAAACAAAAGCTTTGTTATTATTGTTGTGTTAATTAAATTGCCTCTTTTTAGAGGATTCAAGCTACTATTTTTTAAATTCCTTATATACTCTTTTACTAAGTTTTTTAATTTTTTAATTGTCAGGAATGGGACCAATGCCCTGGACTGTGAATTCTGAAATATATCCCCTTTGGGCAAGAAGTACAGGAAATGCCTGTTCATCTGGAATAAACTGGATTTTCAATGTTCTGGTTTCATTAACATTTTTACACACAGCAGAGTATCTTACATACTATGGTAAGAGAGTATTTTTTCCAACATAGTATTCGAATACTATCATTTGTGATTGAAAGGCAACATGGTTATATTTTTGCTGTTAAATATATCTTCACCTGGCTTTCTTATTCCACCACATGCCTGGGAAATGGATCTGGGGAAAGAAAAAGTCTCCTTCCCTAAGCAACAATGCTTCTTGCCACCAGTGATAAGGGCTGTCACCTACCTACTCTCTCAACCCAAACATCTCCCACCTACCTCGCCAGTTGGAAATCTTTACACCATAGCCTTTAGTTTAACAAAGGTAAACAATTAAAAAAAAAAAAAAAAATGGTAAAGAGATATAGGCAGGGTCAATGACATGTCTTATGATAGAGATGGAGTCAAGTCCAAGAGCGGAATCAGTAGAGCCTGGACAGCAGCTTGCCCGGATACCTGCAGGTTCAATTGCTGTGCATTTGCCTTCCATCCAGGCCAAGGGTGTGCATATCAGCGTCCTCTGGGACCAGCACTTACAGCTTTCCAAACCATAGATATAATGAAAGAGTTCAAATGAAAATATGTGGAGACCACACTTCAAAGAAAACAGTAGTATTAATTAATGGCTATTCTGTAAAATTACTTTGGGAAGCTACTTCAAATCCATTTTTACTGAGGTAAAAAGACACCATTTCTGGCCAGGTGTGGTGCTTCACACCTGTAATCCTAGCACTTTGGTAGGTTAAAACGCCTTGACTTAAGGCCAAGAGTGCAAGACCACCCTGGGCAACACAGTGAGATCCCTGTCACTACAAAAATAAATAAATAAGTAAACTTGGACTTGGCATGGTAGTGTAGGCCTGCAGCAGCTACTGAGGAGGCTGCAGCAGAAGGATCACTTGAGCCTGGGAGTATGAAGTTGCAGTGAGTTATGATGATTCCACTGCACTCTAGCCCAGGAATAGAGTGAGACATTATCTCAGAAAAATAAAAAAGAAAGAGCATTTCTACGTTGTCCATATGACATAATGAAATGTGAGCTTTTCATTATGGCCTCCCCATAAGCTTCAGTGGTCTATGTGGAATGCCTATTGCTTGGACCATTCTTCCAGAAGACCACCTCTGATCTCCTCCTCCACCTCACCTCATCCTATGCTCTGGGCACTTATTAATTCCTTTTTGCAAGAACAGGTTTATTTATCTGTTTCCTACCACCACCACCCCCCACCCCACCACCACCACCACCCCCGTTAGACCATAAATCCCTCGAGGGCTGTCTATGCTTTGCTCACCATTATATTCCCCGTTCTTTCCAGGGCAATTTGTTCACCTGGTAAGCACCCAAAAGTGTTCATCAAATGAATAAATACAAGCCAGGCTCAATGGCTCATGCCTGCAATCCTAGCACTTTAAGAGGCTGAGGTGGGTGGATTCCTTGAGGTCAGGAGTTCAAGAGCAACCTGAGCAAGAGTAAAACCACGTCTGTACTAAAAGTAGAAAAAATAACTGGGAGTTATGGCAGGTACCTGTGGTCCCAGCTACTGGGGAAGCTGAGACAAGAGAATCACTTGAGCCCAAGAGTTTGAGGTTGCTGTGAGCTACCCAGGGTGACAGAGTGAGACTCTGTCTCAATAAAAGAACAAGAATAAATAGATATATTTTTATAGATGAATTTATGGAAACATTATAAAAATCCATGTCTTCTCTCTTCTAAACAATCTGAATTAGTATTTACTTTTAGTTAATAGTATTTATCTAGTGTGTTTACTGTCTTTTTATAAAACTACTCTCTCCCAATCACCACTTAAAACATTTAGAAATATTTATTTTCCTGGAAAGGAAAGGCATTGGCATTTTAAGCTTGATATATATTTCTGCTTTTTGGCAATTAAAATTTTTATGTAAATTTGTGAACTTCATGACATAAATATGAGTGCAATAAATAATTATGTTTACTAATTCTTGAGAACACTTAAATATCTGAAGACCTCAGTATATATTTACATCCTCAGAAAAGCATGTTTTATAGAAAGTCACAAATAATGAAAGTCTACATTATAATACTATTGATCGCAAACATAAGGCAACAGAAGTGAAATTTAAATAGAGCCTAAGCAGGCTTTTCAAAAATACTTGTTTAAGATGCACCGCAGGTGTAACGTAACCAAGTATTTTTGAAAAGCCTGCTTATCCCCTAATAAAAATGTCTTAACACAATAACTAAGAAAATGCTAGGAAGGCTATGTTAACCAGTGTGATTAAAATGTGTCAAACGGTCTATAAAACTAGTGTATGGTGCCCCATGGTCGCATTAATGTACACAGCTATGATTTAATAATAAAAAAGAAAGAAAGAAACGAGGTGGTTAGGCAGGAAATGAAATCTTATTCAAAGCAAGTGAGTATGAATGAAACGGTACTTCCATAACAAAGCTATCATAAACAGCTATATTTATTATTTGTTCAAGAAAAATAAATACTTGGTTAAAAGTTTAGCTTGCATCAACATTCTCTTATATCCGTGCACTGATCGAGTCGGTCTGTTACTCTTTAGTAGTGGAAAGACATTTCAGTTCTGGTTAGTTTTTTCCCTTTTCATGTGGCATTTTAATTTTCATATTACTGATTTATGTAAGCTATGTGTTTATATTCCTGATCAAACAAATGTATGTCCTCATAGTGTATTTCTCTGGAAATATCCTTATTGTCTTTTGTTGTCTCCTTTTTTATTATTTGTTAAGAGCTCAAATTTTGATTCCTCCTTAAACCACACTGCTTAGATAGGTCTGCCTCTACCCCATTCAGTAATGTTTATTAGTAAAAATTACCATTAAAGTATAACCAGTATATCTTTTTTTAATTAAATCATAGCTGTGTACATTAATGCAGTCATAGCGCACCATACACTGGTTTTATAAACCATTTGACATATTTTCATCACACTGGTTAACATAGCTTGCCTGGCATTTTCTTAGTTATTGTGTTCAGACCTTTATATACTACATTTAGTAAGTTTTACATGTACACTTGTAAGATGCACCGTAGGTGTGGTCCCACTAATTACCCTCCCTCTACCCACCGTCTCCCCTCTTCCCTCCCTTTCCCCTTTCCCCATATTCTTAGGTTATAATTGGGTTATAGCTTTCATGTGAAAGCCATAAATTAGTTTCATATTAGGGCTGAATACATTGGATACTTTTTCTTCCATTCTTGAGATACGTTACTAAGAAGAATATGTTCCAGCTCCATCCATGTAAACATGAAAGAGGTAAAGTCTCCATCTTTCTTTAAGGCTGCATAATATTCCCTGGTGTACATATACCACAATTTATTAATCCATTTGTGGGTCAATGGGCACTTGGTCTTCTTCCATGATTTAGCAATTATGAATTGGGCTGCAATAAGCATTCTGGTACAAGTGTCTTTGTTATAATGTGATTTTTTTGTCTTCTGGATATATACCTAGTAGAGGAATTGTAGGATAAAATGTCTCAGAATATCATTTTTATATAGCATCTTTAGCTAAATAGATCCCATAGATAGTATTATATAAAAGTTCCTGCTTTGAGGTAATGAAATTCAATCAAACATGATCATGGAGTCCCCAATTCGTATAATTCGGTTAAATGTTTGTTTTAATCTGTAACTTAAGACTCTGATAAGATTTATTTCCTTTAGAAGAAATCTGGGGAATATCTGTGCTATTCAATAATCCTGAAAAACTCATGACAGACTTCTTTGTTTTTTTATTTTCATTCCTGGGAGAATAATTGGAAAGTTATATTATTAGTTTTACCATGAGTGGGTACCACGGAGTAGGTCACAACCTCCTGTTCCTGCCCACACTCCTCGGTGGCTTACCCACAGATCTCACCAGGGGAATCCATACTTAGCAGGCAGTTTTGGTATTTGACTGCTTTAGATTCCTCAGATTTTAGAAAAAGGGTCTTGTATTTTAATAGAATTATCTTTGGTATTATTCAGCTTTGGAAATCTGGGTCACAAGTAAGAATCTGCAGTCAACTTGAAGAATCTTTCTAACCCATCTAATTGTTAACTGTAGAAGGTTAGCACTGACAGATTGGATTTGTTACTTCTAATTATGTCACTCTTCCCAAATTGCAAAAGGTAAGGGTAAAGATAAAATACATTATGTTTATAAAGCCATGTTACAGGTTTGGTCCAAAATGTTTTACCACCTGCACTTACCTTTCTATAGCGTTATCATGATTACTATCCTTTATTTGTCCCTCTCTACTAAAGTTTCCATTTCTGTTCCTACCTTTCAATATTCTTCTTGAGACAGTTATTCTATCATCCAGCCTAGAGCACAGTAGTGTCATCATAGCTCACTGCAACCTCAAGCAATTTCCTGAGCAGCTAGGACTATAGGCACATGTCACAATGTACAGCTAATTTTTCTATCTTTTGTAGAGATGGGCTCTCACTTGGCTTAAGCTGGTCTCAAACTCCTGACCTCAAGTCATCATCCTACCTCAGCCTCCCGGAGTGCTAGAATTATAGGCGTGACCCACCACACCCAGCCAATAATACTGTTTTTATCTGTACCCAGAACATAGGCATTCTGTTTAACAATGCCGGCTATCACTGTTTGGAGCAACTGTCATCCAGAAGTCTAATGGGACTTCAGTTTGGCAAAGCAGAAATTTTCTCCATTACACAGATCAGGAAAATGAATTTGAGGAATTTAAGGAACTTTTTCCAAGGATTCAGCCTGGCTCATTATGTGACTTCCAGGCCCACATTCTCCACAGAGCACAGTAACGCTCAGTCATGCATCCCACATTACCTGGTATTATTGTTTCATTATTTCTCAAGCATAAGCCATTAAAAAAAAAAAAAATTACAGTATTTAAGTTTAACCTTAAAACAAAGTTATTGTGAACCAAACCAAAATGAAGGAGCCTTGTATTTGTAAATAGCTAGATTTTTAATAAACAAAATGAATTTGTTTTATATAAATCCAGCTCCTTAAAGAGTTGTTATGTCTCTAACAAATTATGTCTTTATTTAGTTAACGCTTTCATGTTTTTCCTAATATCTCATCATCTACCTCTGTTTCCCTTCTGTTTTCTCATGGTTCCTCCTTCCACAGAAGAGACTCTGTTGGGTGGGTCAGCAGCATTTTTCCTCCATAGTTCTCCTTGAGCCTTCCCAAAACATGTTTGCCCGGATGGATATTCCAGAAGTGGTTACTTACTAAGAAAGTATTCTTAATATGTCTTTCTCTTACTATAATGATGCAGCAAAATTGAGAAATGTTACTCAGTTCTTTCAGTTTTATGGCTATTCAGCATAAAGTATGACTTTGAAATCATAAAGTGTGACTTTGAAATATATTTCTAGTTTAGCCCTTTATTTCAGATCTTCTACTCAGTGTATCCCATCTGATAGTCGATAACAAGCACATTTATTCTCCACACCAGGATTTTTCAACCTTTTTCATCTTGCGGCACAGTTGAACCTACAGCTAAACTTCCATAGCACACTTAAATTATGTTGATCAAAAAAATTAGAGCAAAAAAAACAATATACTTCATGTGCTTTGAACATCTTTTCAATATAATTTAATTAAATGATCTTTAAAAATGTTTATGGCACACCAGTTGAAAATCACTGTGTTATGCCACCCAGTGTGTCAGGGCCAGGCACTTGAACCCAGAGACAAACCACAGACTCTCTGCTCTTGAAGAGACTACTCTTGCCACTGAAACAGAAGAGCAGGTCTCCCTCTCAGACACCTCCTAAGCATCTCTCCTGTACCTGCTCCTGATTTTGACTAAGGTTTAGGTTTATAGAATCATAAACTACCAGCACTTAACTAGAAGCTGAGAAACCATTTTATTTTACTTAATGAGGCCTCTGAGGCCCAAAGAACTTAAGTGACACATTTAGAAGTCGTACAGCCAAAACTTAATCCCAAATCTTGTCATCACTCTCAATCTGGTATTCTTTCTCCAGCCATTTTTCACCTTAATTTTTCATCTTCCTCCATCTCATTTACCGGATGGTCTGGACCTAAGGCCTAAAATTAGGCAGGAGCTCCATTATAGTTCATTGTCAAAAGTAAAAGTATGGGTTCTTGTATGTAAGTTGGGAATTGGTTTATAAAGGAAAGAGTTTCTTGAAAATATTTAGAGAATATAAACAAGTCGCACAGCCATTTATGTCCTCCGTCTAGGCTTGCTGTATTGACACTTAGAATACAACCAGGTATCAATGATACTATATGTTTTTTGCTGAGCTACACTCATATGTATAAGTTTACATTCTAGTGGATGGAAACAGAAAAAAAAAAAATCAGTAAATATTACAGTGTATCAGATGATGAAAAGTATGCATTGAAGGGGAAAAACGGACGATGGGGCTCCAAGAGAAGGAACAAGGAAATCAGTTACAAGACTCTTGCAATGGTCCAGATGAGAGGGGGCAGCTTTCAAACCACAGATATTTGTTGAAGTGGTCATCTTTAGGTTACATTTTAAAGGTAGATCCAACGGGATTTCCTAACAGGTTGGACGTTGGATATGAGAGTAAGAGAATAGTCTAGGAAGACTCCTCGACTTTGGGTATAAGAAACAGGACAGATGGGCTTGCCATGTACTCCACCGAAGCATTAATTCAACGATGTCATCATTGTACTTGGTTCTGGAAACATAAGGTGAATAAGAAATGTCTCCTGACCTGAAAGTGTCTCTAGTCTGTGGGACAAAGCAAACATGTATGTGCACCTGATACTTCTTGGTACACATAGAGGTCCCCTTATAATAGGGATCTCAACAAAGTGCAGTGAAAGCTTGTTAAAGAGGGTAGTTCCCTGAACTCAGGGAACTGAGGAAAAGCTTCAAAGCAGAATTTAAATCTGACCACTGTCTATTTTTCTTTATGAGTTTGGCATTATGTGACTTGAGTTTTTAAACATGAGTTTAGAATAGATAAATTGTATTACATTCCCAGAGTTAGAATAGTTAGAGTGAACCAGGTTGGTAGTAATTTTTTGGCTTCATTTAATACCATGGTTACACATGATTGACAAGAAAAACTGTCAAAAGCAATACCTCTTCTTATATGTTTCTTTTCCATTGCAGGAGCCTTCTTCCTCTATGCTGGATTCGCTTCTGTGGGACTCCTTTTCATCTATGGCTGTCTTCCTGAGACCAAAGGGAAAAAATTAGAGGAAATTGAAACACTCTTTGACAACAGGCTATGCACGTGTGGTGCTTCAGATTCTGATGAAGGGAGATACATTGAATATATTCGGGTGAAGGGAAGTAACTATCATCTTTCTGACAATGATGCTTCTGATGTGGAATAATTTTCAACTACTGATAAAGTTATTTAAACAAACTTGGGGGAGAAGAACAGCAAATTGATGACCTCACTGCCGTGCTTCTAATCTGGTTCTTTCTACAGTCTAGTTTTGAATGACTTCATATTCTAGAATACTTGATTAGGAAGAAGATATAATCGTGATTATATGTCATCATATAATAGTGATGACACTTTTTCATGAGCAGGTATATAAAAATATATATATTTACAGAGATTTTAATCTAATAGTTCTTGACCAAATGTGTGTAATCCCCTACTGAGATAGTCTAAAATGAATACTGTACCCAGTGACTTAAGTGTTATCCTTTTCTAAGACCATATATAATTTTAGTGGCAATAGAGTGAGTACTTTTCTCAACCAAATTATATATGTATGTTCATAAAGAATTCTTTCACATGACATTCTCCACATGAAAATGAACATTCTGGGAGATGTTCCAATGGTGTTCCATGTCAAAATGTGGCCTATTGGCCCTAAATTTTCCTAAGAGTAGTGACTTATCTGGATCAGCTTTTAGAAAGTAAATTCCATTTAAGCTTTCATCAACCAAACCAAAAGTGCTTCCTACAAGGGCACAGCTGTCCTCTTCTCCTTTGGATTCCACATGTTGATTCCTCTCAATTCAGATATTAAAGTATTCTTTAGATGCTGACTCTGCACAGGATCTTATGAATGTATCAAAAGCAGGTCTTTTAGGAGTTATTAACATACCTATTTTTTGCATCAGTTACACATATAAGTAATCATTTGCACAGATAAACTAGCCAGTTTTGATAAGTACATTTCGTTGTCAGAAGATAACGAAGAAAAGATTTTTATGGATTCCTGATTGGTTAGTCATTTAGGTCCGCAACTATAAATGCAAAATAGTGCCAGATATTTAACTTCTATATATCAGGGTCAGTTTTTGTTCATGCCAAAATCACCACACCTTCCTCACTGGCTCTGGAATCCTAATTTGTGCCTTCATTTGTGTTATATAAATAGCTGCATGTTAACTATTTCTCCCTTACTTTTGGTCAAAAAATAATTTCAGAAACAAAGGAGGAAGGAAAAGTGGTGGCAGAAATAATCCTGCTGTTATTGATGTCTGTTAAATTAAAATAATGGGACTTATTTTTTCTTAACATTTTATTAACTCTTCCTAAGAGAACTGTCACATTTTATTACTTTATTCCAGCATTAATTTTGCACATCTTTTCTCATTTCCCTGATAATTTACCACATACATACACACAAAAAGGTACATAGATTTCTCTGAGCGTTTTCTTTTTCTCATTCTTGGCTTTAGCTTTTTTCCATCTTGTCAAAAGATTGAGTCCTCTATTAGAACAGATTAATGTTTCTAATATAGCATATCTATAAGAAATGCTGACCTATATTTCTAGAGTATCTTTCCAAAGCGTTCATTGATTTTTATGGTCATTCATCACTGAACTCTTAAATTTTGGTCTTCAGTTAATAATTTTATACTATATACAAAATGACTTACTAGTTGCAGTCAAAATATGAATGAATCTCCTGTGGCCAGTTAGGAATGCAGCACTTTGATGCATTTTCAAATGGCTCTAAACATATGAAAAGGGACTGTATTTGGAGAGAAAGGTAGATATCTTTAAATTTCAAGGTCTCTAGCTTGTTCTTATCACAATTATCAAATAAGAATATAGCCATGGAAGTTCATTCTCTAAGTCACTAGAGGTACAATATGTGCTTAACTAGTCACATTAGTGCCCTAAAAATCCTTCAAACCCTCCCTCCCCTCCCAAAAAAAAGTTTCTCCCTTTGGTCATTTCACATAATAAAAAAATTGACTATTTTAGAGTTCCTTGAATTAGGTGCTTTGACAGTTGTTTTCAAGGGGATATTATATCAATTTTTATCCAGAAAAGCAGATTTGATTTAATAGAGAAAATTGTCATTCTACTGATATTTCTTATCCCATAAGAAAATTACCTGTGTATTTTACACAGGTAAAGTGAAGTGAAAAACGAGCTTTTGTGTGATACAATCAGAATATGTTGGGAAGAAAAAACATTTAAACCAATAAAGTGCTCTCTAAAAATTTATTTTCTGGTTTACCCAAATAATTGCCTCAATTCTTCTCTTTTTTGTATACATAGCCTTAACTATACACTTGTGCTTTAATAACTTTATTAAAGAAACAATTGAACTCTTAAATTATTTCCTAAAGCAGAACATGGCCTGTTCTCCCTGACATAAAAAAAAAAAAAAGGAAGATGTTTTCAACTTTATATCATAAATGCACATAGTAACAGGGAAAATTAGCCACAGTTCTCCCCTATTCTCCTCAGCCCCTACTTTAAAGGACTATTTGTTATTTAGTGATAAAGAAAATATTCCATATCTTTGAAGTATAAGACAGAGAGGCACAGTATAAGAATTATTTATAACTTTTTAGAAACAAATAACTACTTGAAAAGGAACCTTATACAATTAGGGTATTATTTTTAGATTTGGTGAACATTTATAGTATATTAAAAATTAAATGTTTGAATTTTACAGATTTTTTTATATAATGCACCTTTTAAGTTCTCAGTGTCTTTAGCTAACACTATTAACTTGAAAACATTCCATCAGAAATATCATCAAATATATATTTTGTAGGACAGTTTATAAAGATGTGATTTGACCATATCAAAACAGACATAGATTTAAGCTTCATGCTTTCAACTGAAATTATAGGTTTCCTTTTAAACATGCTGCAGATTCAATGGAGGTATATTATATTTTAGGAAATACAGTGAAGATAGTCCTAACACCTACTGAGGCTTAGCTGGATGGCTGATGTGCACTAAACAAAGAGAATATGCTACTTTGCATAGAAAAACATAAGGCTGAATGTGATGTCAAAAAGATTTGCTGTTTATATATTTTGTTCAGTGTAATTAAATATTCCTAATTATTTTGATTGTTATACCTAATCATTACTCAAAACATGATTATTTTTAATATATATAGAAGATATAAATAAGAAAAGGTAATGTTTCCACTTTAAGTTTTGTTTCCAGCCATATACAGTTATTAGTTCCTTGATAGAAAAAAATGCTATGAGAATAATGCTTCCAAGTGCTTTTTCATAATTTAATTTTACCACTGAACCATATTTTAGTACACAAGCATGTTCCAAATATAAATATTAATTTATAGATTAATGCAGTCCTACTTGTTTCATTTCGCTCTAAAATGGGAAATCAATGAAAGCAAGAGAGTTATAAATTTTTTACTGTAATTTCAGTGTCTTATACAGGATGACCAAAAAATATATAAGATAGCAACTTACCCTTCTGCTTTTAAATAGCAAAGTAAAAAATTGAAAATGTATTATAATAACCCACAGATCCAGAAGGTTGTGGAATATTTTTAAAAACTCTACCCATGTGTTTATCTAACATAGTCACAGTATGTACTTTCATGACACTAATATAGTTCATAGATACTGTAATATAGTGAGGAGAGGATTATTTTGATTTTATTTCATCAACATAATTAACAATAAAATAAATTAGATGTTTTGTTATAATCAGATTCTTTTTAACATTTTCTAAGTTATAAAATATTAAATTATACTAAATACCTAACATACTTTTAGTCAGTTGATGTGACAAGTTTTCAATTAAGACCCTTTCCTAGTTATGAACAAAAGAATTAGATGACATACCAGGCCAGGAGCAGAGAATTCATAATATGTGCTTCATAGAAAAATGTGTTAAATTGTGGGTAAAATTTATAGTTCATATGTAACAGCTGCTGATAAGTCAGAATTGTTCTCTGTGTTAATTTTATCGTCCTGTTTCCTATCTCATTTATCAATCTTGTTAGCCTCATGTACAATAAATGTTAAGCTAATTTGATGAAGTGGTTCAGGTTGTAACAGTGTATAAATTGTCAGTACATTCAATTCTTCTAGGTAAGCAATATTGCTGCTCTTTTCTAGAAATAGCAATCATTTAAAAATGCCAAACAGCTAACTGCTACCAACTCTTTCTTGTATATTGTCTCTTTAAAGAAGGAAATGTTTTGTAAAAGTATTGATGTTTAGAAGTTCTTGAAAGTATTTTTTATCCTTACATTGCTTGTGAGTGTAAAATATAATTTCTATAAATCTTTATATGTATAAAATATAGTTTGTTGTACTTGAGTAATTTGATGTACGAAATTTTAAATACTCTCCTTTAGCAGTAATATTCAGATTTTTATTTTAGAAACTAAGTTCATCGTTTGATTTTATCATATTAATATAAATAAGAAAGAGAAGTGGAGCATCCAGCAGCTAACTAGTACTTAAAATTAAAAGCCAATGTTTTGTAAAGTTTTAAAATTTTAGCAAATTTAACATTATACCATCTCATGAAAAGGTTTAAAAAGATGAGATTTAACTCTAGCCAAAGTAGAAATTTATATTCTACATGTCCAATCTCCGTTGATGTTATAGTGTCTTTTATTTGTAATAAATGTTCAAATTTCTTTTTAGAAGCTCTAATGTACATCTAGATTAAATCAAAACACAGTTTAATGCTTTTAAAATATACGTATTTCAAACTGTATATTTTAATTTCTGAATGCATGTTATATAGTGTTTAATACTTCAGATGTCTTGGTAAATTCAATATAAATATTTATTCTCAGAAGTGACATATGGGATTATCTCCTAAAAATTATGAATATGTGCCATTTCCTTCAAAGTCATCTTAGCCTATGCTGTATCAAAAATATTGTATATTTTATGGAGATTTAGTGATATACATGTAAATGTTTTTTAAGTTATTTTATTGAAGTTCAATCTTTACATAAAATTAAAATCTTTTTTTTAAGTGTCAGTGCCAGAACTGTAAATGAAAGTAATCAAATAAAAGTTAAAATAATTCATTATTCATTTTCTCTAACTCTCTGCTTTGTATTTTAGGAGCTAGGTTACGGAGTTAAAGCACAGATAAAGACCGCCTGCCTTTATAGATTAATGCAGTCCTACTTGTTTCAGTATTTTACTTCTTTAGGTCACAGATGAACTCAATTTTCTTTAAAAAATATTTTGTAATACCTAAAAATTGTTCCAAGGAATTATTCTAATTAGTAAATATAAAACTTTAAAGTGTGCTTAGGAAGCCCTGAAATATTACTTCTGGTTATTGTTGGAACCAGATGTTGACATAAACCATTAAGTCAAGTTGTCAAAATTATTTTGAGTTTTTGGTTTATAAGTATAAAAGAAATACCCACTGGATGCCAGTTTGACAGTTCATTTTGAAACTTTAGCTTTTGGTTGCCATTCTTCCCCCACCATAGCTTTAATTAGCAAACATAACATACACTTGTGTGACATGTGGGTGGTTACTAGCCTCATGTCCATAGTTATGTGTGTATCATCCACGGCCCAATTATAGAAATAACCCTAGGAGATCCTCCCAAGACAATAGACCTATTTATCATTCAAAGGCTTACAGGGACCTGCAATTAACCAAGGGTTTTAATGTCAGCAAGTGAGGTGAAAATCCTGCAGTCTTAATTACTCCTGAAAATCCCATAAATGAATATAAATTGCCCCCTCACCTGAATAGTGGACACCTGAATAGCACAGTGCATGTTGGTATAAATCCTCACTTATTAATAGTTGTCCAGCCCAGTGGGTAAAGACTGTTGTCCTGGGCGGCACCTATGGCTCAAAGGGGTAGGGCACCAGCCTCATATGCCAGAGGTAGCAGGTTCAAACCTAGCTCTGGCCAAAAACTGCAAAAAAAAAAAAAAAAAGAAGAAAGAAAAAAGACTGTTGTCCTTCTGGATACTAAAACTTTTTTTTTTTTTTTTTTTTTTTTTTAAGACTGTCTCTCTCTGTTGCCCTGGGATCATAGCTCACAGCAACCTCAAATTCCTGGGCAGAAATGATCTTCTTGCCTCAGCCTCCCCAGTAGCTGAGACTCCAGGTGCCTACCACCATCCCTTGCTAGGTTTTTTTTTGGGGGGGAGGGGTGCGTGTTTCTATTTTTAGTAGAGACTGGGTCTCACTCTTGCTCAGGCTAGTCTCTAACTCCTGACCTCAAGCAGTCCACCCGCCTCAGCCTTCCAGAGTGCTTTTACAGGTGTAAGCCACCACACCTCGTGGCCTGGATACTAAAACTTAAGTTCAAAACATGGTGGTGACTAGCCCACAAGATCACACTAAGAAGCCATACAGAACTCTTCTCTGCAGTGACTACCGTCTTCCTCTCATCCTCATTTGAGACCTAGGCTGATGATAAGAGGACAAAAATAGAGAAAAATTATAGAATTCTTGCATTATAACTTAAAGTGTATATAGGAAAACAATCAGATACCTCATTTTAACCTGGACTATAGGAACGAATCCTGAAAACCTTGATTTGCAGCTGCTTCTCAGATGTGAGGCAGTATACAGTACACTGTGGAAGAGATCAGAGTGAACGCAAATCATCTGCATTTGAATCCCAGCTTTCCCCTTAATGGCCTGGTAAGCTAAATTACTGACCTAATCTTTGCTTCACTTCCATTGTCTACAAAATGGAGATGATATCACTATCTGCCTCATCCATGTGTTGTAAGGGTTACATCAATTAGTCACGTATAGCACACAGCAGTAGCACATAGGGTTTGATAAACTGTTGGCTATTCTTAGTTACATCATCCGTATGCTATCCAAATGCTATAAGGTCACAATGCTCAAAATATAGACAATTTGCTTATAAAGTCTCTTCCTGAAAACAACTACTAGGCCAGCAGCACACAGGCTCCTTTGACATACGGCAATCCCAGCTCAGAATGGCTTACGCTGATCTGGCTGACTAGGCTGATGTCCTTCATCCTTTCTCAACTCCTTTCCCATAAGCATCACCCTAAATGACAGCTGATGAAAAGAACAAGCTTCCCACACTCCTCAGATTAATAGGACTTAATACACAATATCCACAACATCATCTATAAGACATGATTTTATAGTCAAGAAATAAAAATGATTTTAAAAAGCAAGTAACCTCTCCTTCTAAAGTTCTTTCAATATTTAAAAAAGGTAAGTTTCTAAATCCTCTTCAAACCAAAACATTAACTTTCCCCAACTGTCTATATTGAAATTACACTCCTATTGCAGGTGTTATAAATCAGTATGAAAACACTAACCCTCTTTTTATCTTTTAATGTTTTCTGTACTTGTGTACTGCGCCCACAAAAACTAATTTCAGATTATCACATGCAGAGTAAATTAACTTTTTACATACAAGAAAATTTTGGCATGCCTTCTAGGAAATGGATAGTAAACTCACAAAACAGACGCACAAATCAGACGCACATTAGACATACCTTCTCCATGTATGCACCTCAGACTAGCAGCATTGGCATCACCTGTGAGTTTGTTCCAACTGCAAATCCATGAGCTTCACCTGACTTACTGAATCAGAATCTCTGGGGTGCAGCCCAGGACACTATTTTCAGTAAGCTCTCCCAGGTGTTTTGGTTTTTTGTTGTTGTTTGTTTCTGAGACAGGGTTTCATTCTATTGCCCCTATAGTGGCATAACAACTCACTGCAGCCTTCAACTCCTGGGCTCCTACATCAGCCTCCCAAGCAGCCGGAACTACAAAAATGTGCTGCCAGGCCTTGCTAATTAAAAAAAAGGTTTTTTTAGTGGCAATGATAGATCTTATATCTAGAAAACCCTAAAGACTCCCCAAAATGCCCCTAGAATTGATGTTGTCAAGATGATGTCCAGACTGGTCTCAAACTCCTGGCCTGAACCAATCCTCCTGCCTCAGCCTCCTGTAAAGTGTTTTTAACCACTACACTTCTTTGTTTCTTTTTTGCAGTGGGCTGTATCATACAGAAAATTTTAATAACTGCCTCTACTTGAAAATGTTGGTACTGTTTTCTTCCTACAGGTTTATTGATTATGGATTTGGGAAGTAAAGCAGAATTACTGGATTAAAAAACTGCAAGTATAATTTGCAGACAAATATGGAAGGATCGGGATTCAGTTAAAGTCTAAAATGATCAGTAATTTTACTTGCTGTAGTCCCAGCTCCTTGGGAGACCAAGTGGGGAAGATCACCTTGACCCCAGAAGTCTGAGGCTGCAGTAAGCTCTCATACCATTGCAGTCTAGCCAGAGCAACAAGACCGAGACCCCATCTCTAAACTAATAAATAAAATGATCAATAATTTCCAAAACTATGCCCAAATGTACAGGTATGTATTAACCCAGAGAGACCTGAAATGCTTCCTATTCTGAATCTGCTGTGTCTGAAATTAATACAACTAGTCCATTTACTCTTGATTAATGTCTATCATCTCTTTACATTTAATCTATGCCTTTATATTTAAAGTTGGGCTCTTGAAAACATACAATTGAACCTTGTTTTTTGCTCCACTATGACAATCTGTCTTTTAATAGGACCAGGGACCAGAGGGAATGGTTTTGATATGAGTCTGCAAGCAATAGATTTGCTATGGTCTCCATGCAGTCAAACCTCTCTGCTAATAATAATCTGTTTGCAGCCACTCCCCAGTGCTAGCATCACCCCCTCGTATCATCAGACATTAGATTCTCCTACAGAATGTGCAATCTAGGTCCCTTACACGTGCAGTTTATAGGAGGGTTTGTGCTCCTATGAGAATCTCTAATGCTGCTGCTGATGTGACAGCAGGTGGAGCTCAGGTGGTGATGCAAGCAATGGGGAGCAGCTGTAAACACAGATGAGGCTTGACTGGCTTGCTCCATGTGTGTGGCCTGGTTCCTTACAGCCCAAGGACTGGTACCTGGTGTGCTGGGGACTGTAGATTTAGAACATTAACGTTTAAAGTGATGTAATGATAATCTAATCTACCATATCTGTTACTATTTTCTATTTGTTGCCCATGTTCTTTGTTCCTATTTTTGTTTTCCACTTTTTCCTGCCCTTTGTGGTTTTAGCTGATCATATTATATGATGCCATTTTCTCTCCTAGCATAGCAATTTTATTTCTTTGTTGTTGTTGATACTGTTTTAGTGGCTGTAATGTACAGCTAATCCAAGCCCACTTCCACACCCCTTTATGGGTAATGAAAGTGCCTTACAATGTTCCTAGTTGCTCGCCCCATCCTACCCCTCACATCATGGCTGTCTTTCACTTCACTTGTACATAAGCTATAGTCGTTGGAAACCTGGTTGCTATTATTTAACAAATTCTCATCTGTTAGATAAGCATGAGAAAAATAAAAGCTTTTAACATACCTTCACTCATTACATTGCTATTGCTTTTCCATTCCTTATGGAGATTTAAGTTTCTGACCCATATCATTTTCCTTCTCCATGAAGAACTTCTTTTTAACATTTCTCGCGAGGCAACTCTACTAAGCAAAATATTCTCTCAATTTTTATTTGTCTGAAAAAGTCTATTTCTCCTTAACTTTTGGAGGATAATTTCTCATGATACAAACTTTCAGACTGGTGGAGATGTTTTCCTCTCAACACTTTAAATATGTCACACTACTCTTTTTTATGCTTACATGGTTTCTGAGGAGAAATAAGATACTATTCTTATCTTTAATTCCTTCTTGAGGAAGGTGGTTTTTTTCAGTCAGTTCTTTCAAGATTATTTTATCTTTCATCTTCTGCAATTTGAATATGATATGCCAAGGTATTGGTGGGGCATTTTTCAAGCTTGGTAGATCTATGCTTTGTTGTCTGAATTAATTTAGGGAAATTCTCAGTTGTTATTGCTTCAAATACTTCTGTTCCTTTCTTTTTCTTCTGTTACTCCTATTATGTTTGTGTTGCACCATCGTAGCTGTCCCATGGCCCTTGGAGACTGTATTCGTTTCAGTTTTTCCCAGATTTTTTTTTCTCTTGGCTTTTCGGTTTTGGAAGTTTCTATTGACATCTCTGAAAACATGAAAATCCTTTTAATTTTTATTGTATTTTTAATTATGAGTACATAATAGTTGTGTACCTTTATAGGATACATGTGATGTTTTCATACAGGTATATAATGTGAATTAGTAAAATCCAAGTACTTGGGTATCCATTACCTCTGTCCAAGTCCTGGGTCTGAGCCAGCACAGCCTAGGCATTACCCAAGGGCTGCAGTCTTTATGGCCTGACTGCCTTCCAAGTTCAGTCCAGGCCCCAGGCTCATTGCTATCAGCAGGTGGGGTCTAGCTAGAACTTGGGGCTTGAGACAGAGCATTTTCCTCTGGCTGGGCTGGTCTAAATGTTCTCTCTGTAGGCACCAGCAGAATTCTACCCTGTGCCAGGGTAGCCCTGAGCTTCAATTCAGAGTCCCACAATCACTTCAATCTCCCTCCCCCAGGCACACAGACTCTCTCTCCATTAGATGTGCTGGCATGGCACTACCAGTGAGTGCCCACAGGTAATGCAAGATGATATTCTCTGCTCCCTGCAGTGCCTCTTTCCTTGATATAATGTTAAAAGCATGGATGTGGAGAGAAGGAAACACTTTTACACTGCTAGTGGGACTGCAAACTAGTACAACCACTTTGGAAGTATGGAGAATCTTCAAAGAACTCAAACTAGACCTCCCATTTGATCCTGCAATCCCATTACTAGGCATCTACCCAGAAGAAAAAAAATCCTTTTACCATAGGACATTTACACTAGACTGTTTATTTCAGCTCAATTTACAATTGCCAAAATGTGGAAACAGCCTAAATGCCCACCAATCTAGGAATGAATGAAGAAACAAGAATCCTGTGTTCTCAATTTTGATCTGAGAACAATTAATGACCTAGCACATGGTGGGGGGTGGGGGACGGGGAGAGCTGAGAAAAGGAAGGAGGGAGGAGGTGGTACACTTTTTGGGGGGCAGAACCAAAGGGTCTTTGTCTGACATAAGCAATTAATGTAACCTGGTTCTTTGTACCCTCAATGAATCCCCAACAATTTAAAAAAAAAAAAAAAAAAAACAGGTAGGAAGAACATTCACCAGAAGCTGGTGTTCCTGCAGAGGGTGACTGCCGGGTGTTTCTGTTTGACCACATTGCCCTGCCCCGTTTTCAGCTTGGGTA
>CAUYPK010076923.1:0-123478 GCA_963574355.1 Loris lydekkerianus
TTAACACAATAACTAAGAAAATGCCAGGAAGGCTATGTTAACCAGTGTGATGAAAATGTGTCAAACGGTCTATAAAACCAGTGTATGGTGCCCCATGATTGCATTAATGTACACAGCTATGATTTAATAATAATAAAAAAACAAAATTAGAAAGACTTATTGCTTTTTTATTTAAATTTTATCTGATTTCCACACACTGATTCTTCTAACCTCCTTGTCACATGCCCCTTCCAGTACTCCTTTAGGAATCTTGCTCCCATTTACCTCCTATCGCTCTATCAGTAGAGTTAATCAGTCACATCCACCTTCTACAATGCCACCCCCCAACTGATACTCCCGATTGTAAGGGGCCACGGATTAAGCTTGACAAAGCTGAACTCTCCTTAAAGCCACCAGATGACTATCACTGCGCCTCTTGTTGAACACTATTATATCCCAGGTACTTTTTCACCACTTGTGCTATTTTACCTCTCAATAATACTTTGAAGTAGGAATAATTACACTGATTTACAGATGTGAAACTTGAGGCTCAATGACATTGAGTCAGTAGTTGGAAGCCACACAGCACATACCTAGGACTGAAATTCATCACCTTTTCCCACATTGACTGTGCCATTCTCACATAGGACGACAGTCATAAAGCTCTGAATGAACCATGTCCGCAGGCAGCCAGGAGTGAACAGGACCTGGAACAAGGACTGAATCTTGATGCTTGGACCATCCAGTGTCCAAATTGCCCTTGGGAGGAAGCAGATCAGCTTTTCTTCCATTCTTGGCCTCTTAGACTCCTCCCTGACTGTCTCCAGACAGTGGTGTTGATCTGGTTTCAAGTTGTTTTGGTTTTTTTAAACTAAAAATCAAGTTGAGTTGGACTAGCCTAGTCACTTAATGCTTTCCCTTGGCAGTTATTTCTCTCCCAGGAAAAAGCCAGGGTCATTTTCCCTCCTGATAGTGATCCCATCTGGAAGCCAAGAGTTCCCTGCCCAGGTGATGACCTGGAGGACCTGGAAGACTTGGCTGCGTTTCCAGGCCGCTGACCTCAGTCCTCAGGGCACTGTTTGTGGGGAGGCAGGGAGATGGTGTACAGCCCAGGAAACCTAAGGACATGAGCAGTTGAGCGTGGCATCCATGGTGTGTGCAGAGCGTGTCACGTAATGAAACCTTTGTAGGCTTTGAGCAGATGGATCTGATGTGAGATGAGGCAACTCTGAGGCCATAGGCACTGCTGGCCTTGCGATGGTAGAACCAGGAGATTGAATTTCCTTTAGAGCAAATTCCCTCCAAGTCACATTCAGTTACTGCATCGTGTTCAGAGGCCCATGCTTTTCTGAGCTTGGGCTCTTCCCATTAGCCCAGTAAACAGCAAGGCAGGTCTGTTTATCATAAGGGCTGCAGGGTTCGTTTAAGCCTCTTTTATTTATGGAGCCTCTGTGGTGTTAAGGTAGAGGAGACCTACAGCCCACCTTCAAGGAGCCTGGGAGAGGAAAGAAGACGTGTACTCAGACAGCTGGGAGTGCCACAGCCGAGGCTGAGTCTAAATGCTCCCTCTGCTACTCCCTATCATTTAACATTTTTTGAATCTTATTTTTCTTACCTGTAAACTATAGCACTTATACCATGAGCTCACCGGGGCAAGAGCCAGTCCTATCTTGTTCTTCACCTTATCCCTGGCCTGCGTGGTACCTGGCACAGAGTAAGCACTGAATAAATACCTGTTAAATGAGCAAATAGACACTAGTGAGTATTAATGTAATGATATGGGTAACATGCTTAGTTTGGGGTTCATGGGGAGCACTCAGGGAATGTTATCATTAATACTCCATGGAGGGGCCATGCAGTAGCTCAGAGGGAGGCTCTTGGAGGACAATGAGCCTCCCTCAGCCAGGTCCCAAGGCAGATCATGGTGCTGCAAGGCAAAGATGTGAGTGAACCTGATCAAGGATGGTGATGAGCGAAGAAAAGGGAGAACTTTCCTGAACCACCAGGACAAAGCAGGGTGGAAACTGGAGCTTCTCACTTTTAGCTGCTCTCATTTCTGGCCCGTTGAGAGGTCTTCCTATACTCTTTTAAGTTTTACCAACAGATTGTTTAAGCATCCGCTGTAAGAAGCTTTTAGAATTTCAAATGCACTCTTATTTTTAGCAGTAGCATCACACAGCATTTGACAGTGATTGATTCATTCCTCAGTTTATTTTTTAATAGGCTTAAAGGCTATTGTTGATAATCACTTATAGGCAGTTACTGCAGCATTACAGTTGCTGACTTCACAGGGCTGGAACTCACTGTGCCTTCGAGATGGTGAAACCGAAGTGAAAGAGAAGTGGGTGTCTCCCTCCCAGGTCTGCCCTCGCCTCTTTAAAGTTCTTGTTCATGACTCCAACTGCTGCAACTTCACTCCCAGTTTCACTAAAATGTCATTATTTTTTACTATGACTTTATTCTTTCCATCATAAACTAAATGGTTAGGAGCTGGAAGCAGCCAGTAATTAAGCTTACCTGTCAGAGTTTAGCTCAAGTCAGAATGAAAGGCATTCTTTAACTTCCCCTTTTATTTCCCTGGATGTCAAGGCATCAGAATTAAGCTCCTTATGGGAACAATATCTGACCCAAAAATGTTAGAACAGGGATTACTGAGATGGAAATTCGGTTAAGTTACCTACTTAGAAGTGCTGCGAATTCTCAGGCTGCTTGAGAAAACCAGTCATTTGTGAGGACAATCTAGTTCCAAACCATAATAGCTAGTGGAAGCAATTTCTAGGATCACAGCCTTCAGATTTGATATTCATTTGTCCCCCAGAGAAGACATTCAGACTAGTCCAGAGACTTTTTGTGAATAAAAGTGCAAAGTCCACAAAATCTCCCAGCACTGCTTTGTCATCTGCGGGGAGGCCCCCCTCATGTCTGTGGGTTTGAGGGAGCAGGGTCAGATACTTTCCTCCTGCTGATGTGCCGTCCAAGCCAAAGGCTGGATGGAGCTTTGTTCTTGACTCTTGAAAATTATACTCTGATGTACTTCAAAGGGATTCTAATGAGGATGTTGGAGGCACAAAGAATTCAGCTTGGCAACGTCAGTTTGTAAGTCTGTGAAGTTTGGCATGACTTGATTTCTCTAACGAACCTCTTTCTCCTTCTTCCTTGTCCATGTCTGAGTGAGGATCGTCTTAAAAGAGCAAGAGACGTGATCGTTTTCACCTGTTTGCTTCTGGTATGCTCACCTCACCCAGCGTTTTATCCACAGCTTCCTTCTGAATTCCTTTCTCTCCTCACATGCAAGATTTGGCAGAAACGGCCTTCCTTTCTGAAATGTTTCTTAAAGACATTTTCTGAAAACCTATCAATCCCGAACCTTCTCATGTATACACTTTCCCTCTCACCACTGCTGTAGGGCTCATCTTTCCCCACCCCCCCGTTTTTCTCTCATTCCTTTTGACCTTTCAACCTTTCAAACAGGTCTTTGACCTTTGCTGTCTCCGACTCTGCTCTCCTGTGCCACCTCTCCAGGCAGTGTTTTACTGTTGGTGAGTTCTGGCTGATTCCATCCCAACTTAATGCTGCCTTGGTAGCTCTCAACCACTCTGCTGATGCTGCTCCCAGAACAGTGCCCAAAGTAGGATGTTGTAGAATGTCCAATCGGAAAGGGACCTTTTCTTTCTTTCTTTTTCTCTTTTCTTTTGGCTTTATATTTATTTATTTATTTTGAGACAGAGTCTTGCTTTGTCACCCCAGCTAGAGTGCCATGATATCATCATACCTCACTGCAACCTCAAATTCCTGGGCTCAAGCAATCCTCCTGCCTCAGCCTCCGGAGTTGCCCGCCACCATGTCTGGCCGTGGAAGAGACTGTATGATGATGAGTTTTATCTCTCACTTTAGGTAGAGTAACTGAAGCTCTAAGAGGGAGAACAACTTGCCCAAACTCATACAAGGAGGCAGAGACAGGATCAGAAGAGGGCCCAGCCTCCTCTTGGTGTTATGCCATCTCTCCTTTGAGAATTCATTTCTATAATACATACAAGGGCCAGACAAGAAGTCAACATCCTTACTGAATGAGCATTGCAGCCTTCACTTATGGAACATTAGCCATATACTGTGCTAAGTGCTTTTTATATATACCTCATCTAATTCTCACCAAGTCCTGTGAGATATAATCCATTTTGCAGATGAAGAAACTGAGGCAATGGTATGCTGAGGCTGGATGGTATGGACTCTGAAGAGCCAGTTAGGTGCATCTCTTCCCAATTCCACATTCAGTGATATCATGTTGTTAGGAGATATTGGCTACAGAGGTAGTATTTACCCCACAGAAATTAGCAAATGCTACAAATCAGGGCTTTATACAATTCCCCTTTCTTCCAAAGAAGATCCAATTTACCAGCACACCGCTGGGCTTCATATGGGCTAAGCAGTGTGTCCAAGGACACACAGAAGGGAGGTGACAGAGCTCAGAGTTTTACCCAGGGGTGGCTGATTTCCTCCTGGGCTGCAGCTGGTGGGTAGGAAAAAGCCCCTTCCTGGAATGTGGTACATGGGATGGTGGCAAGGTGTGGGGTATGCATATCTACAGGGACCATAGCCAGCCAACTGGAAAGGGATGACCTTAGGAGTTTTCCTACATCCCACTCCACTTCAACCACGTAGGCTACCTTGTTGTTTTATGAGTTTGCCAAGCATGTTCCCAACTCAGGACTTTTTTATTCTTGTTGTTCCCACTGCCTTAAATCCTTTTCCACAGGTAAAATAGATTATGCTCCCTCACTTTGTTATCTGTGCTCTTCCTTGACCAACACATCTAAAATAGCACCTCAGTATTCTCTATTCATCTCCTTTAGTTTATTTGCTTAGCACTTTCACTGCCTGTCTTCAAAGCACATATTTGCCTTTTGTCTTTTTCAGTGGGATGCAAGCTCTGTAAAAGTTGGACCTGTGTCTTGCCCGCTGTTGTAGCTTAAGAGTGTAGAATATGGGGGGATCAGGTGAATAAATGAATGAATCTCAGCTGTATTCTACTCCACATGCTGCCTTGTCTAGACTTGACTTAGGTGGTCATCTACAAGCTCAGATATCCACCTGTAAAGGCAAAGGCCTTTCTCCTTGGCTCTGTGATCTCAAGGGATCTTCAAAGTCCAAAAGTGTCTTCTTTCCACATGGGAGAAGCTGCTTTTATGTTCTCACCATCCCTCCAAAAACAGGTTATCAGTCACACCTGTCAATGCTGATTTGTGGACAAATAATAGATCAAACATTTTTAAAAGGAATCTTTGACCCCAAGAAGTAATTACATTCCCATCTTGGAAGGTGAATGTGCCTGTGTTATTTGAACTGTTTAAGAAATGGTGGGGGCTGATTGCGACCTTTGGATTAGCCAATAGAGGGCTACTCAGATAACAGCCAGCAATGGGAAAGGCTGCGGTGTGTCCCGTGCGGGGGACACCTGTATACTTATTCTGACCTGGAGGGTGCACTGATGTTGTTTCTCACACTTCCTGGGTCATGCCCTACAGTAAATACATAATCACATTCTCTCTCTCTCTCTCTCTCACACACACACACACGCACCCTTTCTTTCTATAATAAAAATGTAGTATAAAAATTTCAACCATAGGGACAGGGGAATAGGATAATTAATAATCACTTATAATCTGAGATAACAATTGTGAATATTTTGATCAATTTCTTCATAGCCTTTTCTTCCTACTAATTAACATCTATGTATTTTGTGCCCTATATTTTAAAAAACTCAATATATCATGAACATTTTTCCATGTCACTGAATATTTTTATACATGGTCACTTTTAGTAGTTAGAAAGTATTTAGTCATATGAGGTACCACAATTTATGAAACTCTTCTGACTGTTGGACCTAAATGTTGTTTCTAGTTGTACCTTATGACAGACAATACTATGATATAATTTCTTATTGGTGAGTATTAGACAAATAGTGGTTATTCTCATGGTCATTCACTTTAATTTTTATAAAATCGATGCTGTGGACTAAATGTTTGTGTCCCCCCAAATTCATATGTTGAAGCTTTAATCCACAATGTGATGGTATTTGGAGGTGGGGCCTTTGGGAGGTGATTAGGCTTAGATGAGGTCGGGAGGGTAGAGCCCCCCTGATAACATAGAGCCTTATGGGGAGATGAAGGGCTCGGGGGCTGCTCTCTCCACCACGTGAGGATATAATGAGAAGACAGCTACCTATGAACTGGGGGGAGCATCATCACCAGGACATGACCAGGATGGCACCCTGATCTCAGACTTCCAGCTTCCAGAACTATGAGAAGTAAATGTTCATTGTTTAAGCCACCTCTATGGCATTCTCTTATAGCAACCCGAGCAGAGTAAGACACTACCCACCTCTCTGGGTCTTCCATGTATACTTGTAATAAAATGGTGTCTCTATCACATGTATGATTTGCCTGCACATATTCTGTTCCTTCTGCTTGGATAGCCCTTCCCCCTCAAGTTTCTTTATTTGATTACCATAGATCCCCCCAACCATGTATACATTTTCTTACGTCTTAATATTTCTGAAATGAAGATGAATCTAACAGCATGCGTGTTTGTATGGCCGTTAGTCACAGAGTTCAGAAATATCATAATTTCTCTTCATCATTCAGGTCTCAGCCCAGGCAGCACCTCCTGGGCTTTAGGTTTCCTCCTCTGGATTGTCATACCCACTGGGCGACTCTGTGGTTGCAGTAGTCACACTGTGCCCTCCTTGCCTGCACATTGGTCTCCCCCTGCGTGAGGACCTCCTTGAGAACAGTACAGGTATCTTTCATTCCTGTACGAGTATCTCCAGCTCCCGGCAACCTGGGCTCCAGGACAGGTGCTGAAGTCAGGACAGGGCTGGGGAGGGTGGTGGTGGAGCTGGTCCCTGGTTGTCTGCTGTCCTCCCCACTAACAGGCAGGTGGAGTTATTTCCTCATTCCAGGCCCACGGAAAGCTCCTTTGCAAAGCCCTTGGTAGGTGGGTGAGAGCATCTCACCTGTCCCAGCTTTGAGGTTAATGCCCGTTTTAGGCCATAGTGGGTGTCTTTATTTGTTTTGAAGGAGGGAAGGAAAAAGACTTTGTGGACTGCGGTTCTGGTAATTCATGCTCACATGGCTATAAGAGAGTTCCCAGGAAACCATGTTACCAGCATAGCAATTATTTTCACTGTGCTTCAGAATGACATTCAAAAGTCAGGGGAAATGCTTGAATTTCAGCTTTACAAAGGGCCTAGAAAGAAAACCTTTCCTCTCTGTCGCTGCTGCCTAGCCCAGGATACAATGACCGTAAAAGAAGTTGCCTATTTGAACTTTTCAAAGCCTCCTCCTCCTAACTTCTCCCCTTTCCCCACCCCCTTCTGGGTTTTTCTTTTTCTGAGTTCATCGGCCCTTGTCTGCTTCTGCATGACTTTTGCTTTGCTTTTTATCGATTAACTCCAACTCCAGAAAGAATACGATACCTGTTACATGGGAACATGCTACACAGAGTGGGAGAAAAGGTCATCCCTTTCAGGAAGGGAAGGTGCTAAAGGCTTTGTGTGAGAGGTAACAGATTCCTGAAGGTCAGGTGGGATTTAGATAGTGCAGAAGAGGTGAAGGAAGAGGCAAGTCATTGCAAGTTTGCAACAAGATATGGTCAGGAAGGTGAGAGCCGGGGCTGAAGGAGACATTTCTTTATAGCATTTATAAAGTGCCTGCAACATGCCAGCCGCTTCCTTGTGAGTGTATCACTTGGGTCACTGATCCTCCAGCTCACGTGTCCATGTGGGCTTTCCTCATTTTTACCCCTATAAACCCAGCCTCCAAACTTACCACCTCTCCAAGTTCTATCTGGAAAAATCATGATCATGAGAATATTGCTACCCAATTTAGATTTGAGTTCATATTTTGTAGATAATACAGAGGAATGAGCTTATTTTGCATACTTCGCTATAAACAATGGAAAATACCCATTAAAGGTTTCTGTTTTCTCCCCAGAACTCCCCTTAGCCTCCCTTCTTCTTTTCCTTCCTTCCTCCCTTTTCCTCTCCTGGATTTTTCCCTGTGAGTTGAACATTTCTCAGCCTTTTTTAGCCAACGCTTGCCACCATCACCCTCAGCTTCCACTCTACAAATCCATCATGTTAATTCACAGGGGTCCTCTAATTTCTTGATCCTTGCCCTTGGAATCCAACGTCTATAAGAGGTTATTTAGCTATATTTTCTGAACAAATACAGTTCCTCCCCCTCCCCAAATCCTGGCAACTCATATCATCTCTATCCTGTTACATGTTTCACATTCATTTCCCTACAACAGCCCTTCCATCATCTTCGTTGTATAGAGAAGTTAATCAAAAATAAGAGAGGTGAATTGGTTTGCCCAGAGTCACACAGCAGCCAAAATGGTAGAAATGAGATCTGAACTCTGTCATTCTCTTTTTTAAAAAAGGATGAGTAATAGCCATCTCTCATAGGAGGGTGACTTTGATGACAGAAGAGTTAGACATGTCGGTAGGGACCTGTGTTAGTTCTCTAGGGCTGCCATAACAAAACACCAGGGACGGGGTGGCCTAGAATACCAAGGGTGACTTCTCTCACAGCTCTGGAGGCTGGAAGTCTAAAATCTAGGTGTTGGTAGAGTTGGTTCCTTTCAGAGTGAGAATCTGCTCCATGCCTCCCTGTAGCAGCCCACATAGCCTATGGCTAGGAGGAGTGAGAGTTATAATAAATACCTGTATAGCTCAGTAATGGAACACCTTGGTAAAAAGGGCATGAAGAGGGATTTAGCGCGCCTAACAAGCATGAGTGCTTGGGAGATGAGAGCAGTGGTGAATTGGCAGTCTCTACACCTATGGTGTTGAGAGGCGGAGATCAGCCTTATATTAGGCTGGAGGAGAAGGCAGTCGGGAGCATGCGCATTCTACCACAAACTTGCTTACTCTGACTCTGTCTCCTCTCCTGCCTGCAGAACGCCAGCACGGTGTCTCTCTGCTGAAGATTACCAAGCTGTACTAAAGACTAAGATATATCTGTTCTAAGACTGTCTCTCTCTCTCTCTCTCTCTCTCTCTCTCTCCTGCTAAAGTAGCTAGCCCTCAGGCACCTAAGAGCAATTGTTCCTGAGCAAGGTAGCTTAGTGTCCATGTCAGGAGCCTAGTTAAGCCGGCCTGAGACCTGGCCAGTCCTGGGCCCTGACAAGCGGTGGGCTGTGACACTGCCCTCCTAGCTGCTGGTGATGCCAGCAGTTCTTAGTATCCCTTGGCCTGCAGATACATCACTCCAACCTTCACATTCATTTTCACATGCTGTTCTTCTCTGTGTCTCTCTGTGTCTTCACATGGCCTAGTTGTAAGGACACCTGTCATTTACAACCCACCCTAATCTACAATAAACTCATTGTAACTAATCACATCTGCCGAAGGCTGTTTCCAAATTAGGTCACATTCTGAGGTTCCAGGAGGACATGAATTTTTGGCAAGACATTATTCAACCCAGGTCATGAAGAGTCTAGAAGGTAATACCCAGGAATCTGGGCTATGGGCTAAACTTGAAATCCCCCATAATCCAGCTGGTTCTTCCTCACCACAGCTCGCTATGCCCTGTGG
Source organism: Loris lydekkerianus (assembly GCA_963574355.1). Classification (NCBI taxonomy): domain Eukaryota; kingdom Metazoa; phylum Chordata; class Mammalia; order Primates; family Lorisidae; genus Loris; species Loris lydekkerianus. Next base: position 9,577 of record CAUYPK010076923.1, read on the forward strand.
CTTTAGGAAGGAATTAAACAGGGTGGGCTTCCATCAGCAAAGGAGTGTTTTCAGAGAGTAGCAGCCTTTTCTTCTTTCTGGAAACTTTACATTTGCCTCTGTTGTGCCTTGGGCTAATCAGTATGCCGCGTGAAACTATTTAAAGCCTGATGCATTAGTCACAACAAATCTGCTCCCACTGGGAGTTGAAAAGACTATCAGGACCCCGTTTCTTTTTGTTGAGCACAGCTAGTTTCCCCTCTTAGTTCATTTGCATCCAGCCTCTTGGATTCTTCTGACTTCACGCACAGAATCTCTTTCCTGAATTGGGATTCAGAGAGAGCTGCCAAGGCTTGCTCAGATCACCTTTGAAAACCTTTCTGAGGATAGGAGCTGAGGCCAGGCCAGGCTGGGCTGACCCATGGAGAAGGCCCAAATGCCCAGGGAGCACATGGTGCCAACTGGACAAGGTTGAAAAAGCCCTCAGTGACAGCTTCAGCACCCCGCTCTGACCTACCCCTAGCAAATGTGGGGCAATTCTAATGTTGTTTTGAAAAGAGGGAGAGCTGGAACTTGGGGCCTTCTCTTCTGGCAGAAGCCACAGGCTCCATCTGCTGTTGTGGGTTGCCAAACTGTCAAAAGGGAGCAGGCTTAGGAGAGATGCACTTGGGCTCAGCAAGTGTGCAGAGGCCTGTGGCTTCTGTTTATTTTTAGCAAGCATACTCAAGCAGCAAGGCAGAGATTCTCCATGTTCACCCAAGGAGATGCCTTCAGATTCTGGGGCTGCAGGTTGGGCAAGGCAGTGAGCATAGGGTGGTGACAAGAAGAGAGTTTGCATTTCTGAATTCAAGGCTTCTTTTGTTCCTTTGCCTCTGGCTGTGTGACTTTGGGCAAGTTGCTTGACCTCTCTGAGCTTCAGTTTCACCAGCTATAGATCCAGTAAATGCTGTCCCTCCTAGAATTTCAGAGGCAGGAAGAGGATTTGTGCAGAAGTGCCTTGGAGGCTGTATAGTGCACAATGGGAAGGCAGCATGGACAAACTGCAGCCCTGTATCTGGTGCACAATAGCAGTTTGCATTTATGGAGGGTACAGTGCAGCCTGGACATTGTTCTGAATACTCTTTGTGGCTTGTTTTATTCAATTTGCACAACAGCCCTAGAAATTAATACTATTATACATGTGTAATCTCTCTTTTACAAATGAGGAAACTGGCTTAGAGAAGTTATTTTCTGAAGCCAAACAGCTAATTAATTGTGAAAGCCACATTCAGACTAGAGCCTGCAGTCTTAGCCCTTGGGTAATGACTTATTATAAGAATTATTAATAATTAATTATTATTATAATTAACAATAATTAATTAATAGTAATACAGTCCCAGTTAGTGGAACCTTGTCTTTCACAGACATTGAAAATATATTGTCTCTAATCCTTGCAGGAGCATCACAGTATTTACACTTCACAGCGTTTACATCACAATGCAAACATTATCTCCTCCACTTCCTTGATGAGGGACTAGGAGAATAAAGGATTTTGTTAACTCCATTCATTGAGCACCTACTATTCTATTTGAGGCATCAGGACACAAGAGTGAATAAGACAGCAGGGTTCCTGCCTTCATAGAACTTGTATTTTAGAGCAAAGGAAACAGGTGATAGGATACACAAACACAGTGATTTCAAGTAATAGTAAGGGTGGTAAAGAAAATAAAACTGGCTGGGTGAGATGCAGTAATCCTAGCACTCTGGGAGGCCCAAGGCAGGTGGATTGTTTGACTCAGGAGTTTGAGACAGCCTGAGCAAGAGAGAGACCCCATCTCTACTAAAAATAGAAAAATCAGCCAAGCATCGTGGCAGGAGCCTATAGTCTTAGCTATTAGTGAGGATGAGACAAGAGGATTGCTTGAGCCCAGGAGTTTGAAGTTTCTGTGAGCTATGAGCCCTGGCACTTTATCCAGGGTGACAGAGGGAGACTCTGCCTCAAAAAAAGAAAGAAAGAAAAAGAAAAGAAAACCAAGTAATGTGGCAGAGTGACAGGGAACGCCTCTCTGGAGGGCTGTGTGAGCTGAGATTTTGGTGGTGAAAAAGAAATGGCTGTGTGAAGTGTGTGAGGAAGAGCTTTCTTAGGTGATGGGCAAAGCAGGAGTGAAAAGAAGGGTGATATTGGGTCAGGAGAACAGGAGACAGCAGCCATGGTGAAGAGGAAGTGAGGACCTAGAACCCATGCTGGTTCCCAGGCAGTTGGTATGGAATGAGAGACAGTGGCTGAAGGACAGGCCCAGACCTGGGCAAGGAGGTTCTGGCTAGGGGGCAGCCTCTGTGTGGGTGGGCTGAGCAGGTGGGTTGGGCGGGGTAGAGAGTGAGTTGGCCTAGGGGCTTCCCTCCACAGCACAGCGGCTGGTCTTGTAGTCACACTCTGATGCCTAGGGGATTGGCGAGGCTGGTGATCTCCCTATGACTAAACCCAGTTGGCTGGGAAGAAGGAGCCCACACCTCACCAGGGAGGCAGAAAGCCGCTTTTCCCTCTGTCCCACACCCCAAGGAGACTGTTGATCTTAATTAATTGCCCCCTCTGAGGATTTTGCAGGAACCCTCCTGTCTACGGAGAACTGCTAGAAGATGTTCTAAAGAGGCTAATAAGATTTTTCCCCTCTTGAAAGGAAGAAGGTGCAATTAATCAGAGTGAAATCAGAACTTTTGACCTGGAAGACACTTTAATGATACTTTTGTACAACACTCTTCCTTTTAAGAGGAGAGAAAGGCTCAGGTATTATTTTAATTTAGTGTTATAAAAAATAGTTGATAAAAGTCATTCTGGAAAAAAAACTAAAAACCAAATGAATACATTTTTCCTGACTCAGTACACAGAGTGAATTGAGTCTTGGTGGAAGCGAGTCTGGTCACAGCTCAGTGCAGGGCTTCTGGTGTTGGATAAGCCTGGGTTGGCTCCCACATTTGGTATTTACTAGCTTGTATGTTCTTGGGCAAGTTACTTCATGTCTCTGATTTCTCAGTTTCCTGATTTGTAAAATATAGATAATAGTGATATCCCCCTTTATGGAAGGGGGGGGTGAAATGTGAAGGAATGAAATAATATATACAAAGTGCTCATCATGTATGGAAGAGTCTTTGTTCTATAAATGGTTGTTGCTGTTGCCAGCTGGGGTGCCCAGTTGCAGAAGATGCAGATGAGGGGTGACATGGGGCATGCAGCAAGGCCAGGATGGCACTATGGTCCACATGTCACTGTCATGATCCCCAGCCTCCATAACATCCTTTGAAGTTGATTTTTGTTTTGGTTAATTCCCTGATACATGTTTACTATCTTATCATTTGTCTCTATTTCTTGAAAGGCAATTTCTTTCTTTTTTCTGCTTTTTGAAAGAGAGTCTCATGCCATCACTCTGGTTAGAGTGCTATGGCATTGTACCTCACAGCAACCTCAAATTCTTGTGTTCAGATTATCCTCTTACCTCAGCCTCCCCAGTAGCTGGGACTACAGATGCCCACCACAATGCTCAGCTGGTTTTTCTATTTTTAGTAGAGATGGGGTCTTCCTCTTGCTCAGGCTGGTCTTGAATTCCTGAGCTCAAGCAATCCACCCACTTCAGCATCCCAGAGTGCTAGGATTATAGGTGTAAGACACTGCACCCAGCATGACAGACGATTTCTAAGAGATAAATGTTCCCTGTCAAGTAAGAGTTCCGGGCCAGGCACAGTGGCTCATGTCTATAAACCTAGCACTCTGGGAGGCAAAGGAAGGTGGATTGCCTGAGTTCACAGGTTTGAGACCAGCCTGAGCTAGAGTGAGACCCCCGTCTCCAAAAAACAGCCTGGTGATGTGGCTGGCACCTGTAGTCCAAGCTACTCAAGAAGCTGAAGTGAAAGAATCACTTGAGCCCAAGAGTTTGAGGTTACTGTGAGCTATGACACAATAGCACTCTACTGAGGGTGACAAAGGGAGACTCTGTCTCACAAAAAAAAATAAATAAATAAAAAGTAAATGTTCTGCTGTATGAACCAGATTTCAAAGCAGAACTGTGTCTTCATTTCAACAACAACCCCAGCCTATCTTAGCACTGCTCCTCTGGGAGGCCGGTTGGAGAAAGAAATGTTCAGACTCACTCAGCCATTCTAAGACCCTGTCCCAGCCCCACTCCCAGCCCAACTCTGCAGCTAGTAGGTCTGTAAGATGATGGTTCATCTTGTCCTACCAGCATCATGTTATGGTTTAATTGAGACAATACTGGAAGGTGATGTCTGTTATTAGCCATCTCCCTTTTGGCTTCAGAGGAGAATGCAGTCACATGGAAGGAAAGCAGAAGACCCACACACACCCACTGACTCCCAAGCTCTGAGAATGGATTGCTCACCGGCAATTAAACACTGACTTGTCCCTTTGGTGGCTCTGCGAGGGCCTGGCTGGGTCTCACCACACCATGTTTCTTTCCCATTTGCTGAATTCAGTCCCTATCTGCATGATAAGAAAATGGCATCTTTTCAAAATAAAATTTAGAGGGGTAAGAGAAGAATCCAGTGCCCTTTCCAAGAAGGAATTTAGCTGAGTGAACCAAATCCTGTCCAATATCCGGGGTTAAAACGAACCAGCTATGAGCTACAAATGCAGTTGACTTTGGCCCTGAGATCTATAAGGAAAACTAAAGGGAAAAATAGTAATGAATCAACCGCACAAACAATATTTGCTGTGAGTTCTTCCAGTCAGGGGTGTGAGTAAGTAATTCTGTCCCAGGATCCTGTCGAGTTTGCTTTATGTCCCAAGGTGTAGAGCTTGGAAAAGTACCAGCGCTGATGGTTCTTTTGCTTTGGGAAGTAAAGGGAGTCCCCCAGGGGAGTGCTGCTTTTGCAAAACTATTGCTCACCTAAGGCCTGTGTTGAGATGGAGGGCAGGTGTATCTGAGCTCCGCTAATGCAGAGTCATGGATGTCCACATTGCCCTTGTAGAGGACAGCCTGGAGTCCTTTGGTCTTTGCAGAGTCATTAATTCATTCATATTTTTATTGAGTATCTCCTATTTACCAGGCACTGTTCTATTTAAGCCCCATAATGCAAGAATCTCAAGGTTTCTATTGTCATGGAGTTTACATTCTTGTAGGGTTATATGATAGAACACAAATGAACAGGTGGATAAGTGAGTTTATTTCAGTGAGTCACAAGTGCTACAAAGAAAATAAAGTAGGGTGATGTCCCCAGGAGTGGTTAGGGGCAACTTTAGGGGAAGGGCTTCAGGAAGACCACTCTCAGGAGGCAGCGTCACAACTGAGGAACTAGCCATGCAAAGGCCAGGGGAGCCTGGTCCAGGCAGGTGACACTGGCTTGTCAGTGAACATACCAACAGTCAGTGTCACTGGAGCCTTGTGAATTGGTGACTCATTTCAGCTTTATACCCAGCCTACTATAACCCTGCGTCCACTCAAATAGCCATTTCCTGTAGAATAGGTAGGAAGGGATATGTAGACTGCTTTAAGGCCTGGCAGAAGTTATTAATTAGAGGTCTAATTGTACTTGCTCCTCATCTCCACATTTTTTTTTAAAACAGAGTTCTTACTGTTGCTGTCGCTGGAGTGCAGTGGTATCATCATAACTCACTGTAACCTCAAATTCCTAGGCTCAAGCAGTTTCCTGCATCAGCCTCCTAGTTAGCTGGGACTATAGGTGCATGCCACCACACCTGGCTAATTTTTTCCTTCCTTCCTTCCTTCTTTCTTTCTTTCTTTTTTTTTGTTTTTTAGAGACAGGGTTTTGCTTGTGCTCCAGCTGGTCTTAAACTCCAGGCCTGAAGCAATCTTTCTTCCTCAGCCTCCCAAAGTGCTAGGATTACAGACATCTGTCACCACACAGGGCCCTCATGTCCACATTTAATCCACCACTGTGTTCTGCTGGTTTCTGTTTCCTATTTTCTACTAGGTGATTCTATTTCTTTTTAGGTCCATTACCACCACCCTGGTCAAAACTACCTGCATCTCACCCCAGGCCTAATGAAGAAGCCTCTGCATTGGTTTCTCTCAAATAACCTTGCCTTCTCTACATAGTGGTCAGAGTGACCTTTTGAAACCTCAAATCTGATCATGTCACACACATCTTCATCTACTTCCCAGATACTTTTTCATGACTCTCAGAAAATCCCTGCGACAACATACAAAGCCTCGCTATGCAGAACCCCACTTTCTTTTCCAGAATTATTTCTAGATGCATGTGGCTTCACTTTTCATGCTCTGGCTACACAGACTTTCTTCTAGTGCCTCCAACATACTGTATTAGTTCTGGCCTCAGGGCCTTTGCACAGCCTCAACGGCTTCTAATCTGTCCTCCTGCATGCACCTTGGCCTCAGCAACTTCTACTTGGCTCTCAGCATGGCTGTGACTTCAGCAGGGAGTTCTTTATTCCTTAACTCTAAGCCACTTCGGGTCTTTTGGTTATATGCTCCCAGCAGCACTTCATATTTTCCTTGATACCTCTTACACACTTGTACTTACCTGTGATGTCTCCTTCCTGTATTTGTCCATAAGTTCCTGGAGGGCAGGAACCCTGCCTATCTTGTTCACTTTGTCCTCAGCACTTAGAAAGTGTCTAGAGCACACCAGACACTTGATAAGTATTTGTTGAAGAAATGAAGGAAGGAATATTTGCTAACACCTTGGATCATAAATGTTCCACTTGAATATGCTACTTGCTTTTGACAAAATGAAGTAACAGGAGACTGTCTATATTTTCTGTTCCATTTCTCTACCCTATAGAGATAGTGATTAATATCTAGAGTTCAAGAATATGCATAGTGAGCGGGAATTCTGGCAGATGAACAACCTGCTTAGGAAGTCTGTTCTGGCCTTTGACTATCAGAACAGTGTTATTTTCTTTGGCTCAAAGGAGTCTAAAACTGTGTGTACTCAAGGAAACGGTGTAGACCCATGGTGTAGAGTCAGGGCCAGGAGTTAGACTCAAATAGTAGTCAAGTGAAAGAGGGTTGTGTGAAGCTTGGGTGGGGGACATTGCCTTTCTCAGCAGCTGAGGAATTGAAACATTCCCCTCGTGTCAATGTGGAAGTGAATGAATTGAGCTCCGTTTTATGCCGTGCCTGGAAAAACACCAGTGCCATAGTTGCATAGTTTCTGAAAGCAAACCCCAAAGACCACTCAGTCTTAGCTCCACAAGAGACTGTTAAAGAAAAAGAAGCAACGTTCACAGACTATGGGAAATATTACACAAGTGGAAAAGGATTAGAGACATGGTTTTTTACCTTTTTTTTTTTTTTTTTTTTGAAGTTAATACCCATTTAGAAATGGAACAAGAGTGACGGACTCTCCTTCCTTTTTACTGCCCTGCCTACTGTAAAATATATAGCCATGTGCCATCTTCCCATCCATGGGGACACCTCAGATTAAAATTCCTGGGTGGTGGGCCTGAATGGAAATTGAGCAGAAATTAGCTGGTGAGGGATGGCAAGGATGTTTGAGTTAGGTCTACAGAGTAAAATAGAAGTAGCCCTGTGCCCTTACATTTTTCCATTCCTGAAGTTCTCCGCATTTTAGAACAAGTCATCCCAATGGATAGCCTGGGATGAACACGTGTGTCACAGGGAAGTCAGTCAGACCTCTAGAGTCTGGGGGAAAGCCTTCCTGGAGAGCCAGGGCTGCCAGCCAGGCCAAGCATCTTCCCAGATTCAGCTGTCTATGATGACACAGCCATTTGTTTGCCTGACTCCTCTGGTGTGTGGTTCACCAGGCCCTTTAGGGTCCTTTTCAATCTCTGAGCCCCGGAAACTAATCATTGCTATCTACACAGTGCTATGGAGTAACCACCAGGAGGCTGAGATGTCAGTCTGTCTTGTTCACTCCCTGTCCTCCATGCATCTACCCCAGAGCTTGGCACTTAGTAGTTGCTTAACAAATTGAATGTATGAATCAGTTAGTTAACCCCAGGTTGGCCCAATTCATAAAACTCTCCTTGGTTTTGCTCTGAAGTCATAATATTCCTTAGTTTTATTTGTTCGAGGAATATTTATTATTACCTAGCTTTCCGGGGGATGCTAATTATTCTCTAGGCATAGTTGAATAAACCCTGATCCTGGGTCCATCATATCTAGATTAAAATGTCAGTTCTGCCTGGAGCTGATGAAAGCCTCAGATTCCTCAACTGTGGAATGGGGTGAGAATTAGATAAGGTCATGCATTAAAGCATTTCAGTGTAATTCTTCAGACACATCTGTGCATTGTTTCAATGATTGTCCGCCATTTTATTGTCTGCTGCTCTGCCATGCAGTTCATTGGTTCCTTTGGGGTCCTCTTCAATTTCTGAGCCCATAATTCTGAGCCCCAGAAATTAATCATTGCTATCTACACAACAAGTAAACATATGATTCAAAAAGTCCTAGAATATTCAACTATGGCTGTACTTACGGGTTGGAAAGATTATGAATTTTCCTATATTTCCTCATTTTCATTTTCATTTTCATTTTTTTCCCCTTTTTTTAATTGTAATGAATAAGCATGTATTAACTTTCATGATGAAGAAGTATTGTATAAGAAAATGTTTTGTAGTTAAACCACATGTTTATTCAATTTTACTACATTCAGAGGTGAAAAACAAGAATATTTTATTGTCTCTGGTCTGTAGAAACAATTCTAGGCAACTGGAAAAATTCAATTTGTCTATTATGTCCCCAAATAAAAATGCCCCAGCATAAGCATCACAAAAGGAAGAACATTCCTGAGCTCTTATTGTTCTGGTTAATAGATAGATGTAAGGTTAAGAAACTTGGACCCCTGGCTTCATCTTCCAGATCTACCACTATCCAACCCCCCACATAACTCAGGGAAAACATTCAACCTTTTAAAGCCTCAGTTTTCTCATCAGTAAAATGGGAAAGACAAATGGATAATTTTTTCCTTATAGATCACTGTGAGAATGTATATGAAATACTTCACATGTAAGTCTTTTTTTTTTTTTTTGAGACAGCGTCTTCTTATGTTGCCCTTGGTAGAGTGCTGTGGCATCACAGCTCACAACAACCTCAAACTCTTGGTCTTAAGTGATTCTCTTGCCTCAGCCTCCCAAGTAGCTGGGACTACAGGTACCTGCCACAATGCCCAGCTATTTTTTTGTTATTGTTGTCACTGTTGTTTTAGCAGGCCCTGGCTGGGTTTGAACCCACTAGCCCTGGTATATGTGGCTGGCACCTTAACCACTGAACTAAGGCAGCAAGCCCAGATGTAAGTCTTTAATACTTTTTTTCTTTCTTTTCTCAAATAGCATCAGTGATGTTGTCATTCTTTATGTTATACACATGTGCTCTTTGCATGTATGCACATACAAGTGCCTAGATGTTGACATGTAATCATCATCTCAAAACGATTGTGCCCAAACCAGAACTCTTGGTTTCTCAAGGCCGGCTCACAAACTGCTTCTCCCTTCAGCTTCTGCATTTGTCAGTGGCACCAACCCTTGCCCAGGGGTTCAAGCAAAAAGCCTAAGAGTTGCCTTTCATTCCTCTCTTCCTTGCAACCATACACAGTTTGACAACCTGCCCATAGGGTCCAAAATCGATCCCTTCTCATCACACCCACTGTCACCCTCCCCAACAAAGCGGTCCTGCCTTTACTCCTGTGTTGGTGTCTGGGCTCCAGCTGACCTGTCTGCCATACCTTGGACCCTACAGCTGTCTCTCCAGAGTTTAGCCAGAGTACACATTGACAGACATTGGGTTGTACCACTTGCCTGCTCAGGACCCTCCAGTGACTTCCTATAACACTGGGAATACAATCCAAATGGCTTACTATCCCCTAGATCTCTAGATTAGGAGATAAACAAAATTATTAGGGTTTTTGTTTGTTTGTTTTATTTTTTTTGAGACAGAGTCTCATTCTATCACCCTGGGTTGAGTGATATGGCATCATAGCTCACAGCAACTTCAAACTCCTGGGTTCAAGTGATCCTTTTGCCTCAGCCTTGTAAGTAGCTGGGACTATAGGCACCCACCACAACACCTGGCTAGTTTTTCTATTTTTAGTAGAGATAGGGGTCTTACTCTTGCTCAGGCTGGTCTCCAACTCCTGAGCTCAGGTGATCTACCTGCCTTGGCCTCCCAGAGTGCTAGGATTCCAGGTGTGAACCACTGTGCCTGCCCCCAACTTGTTCTATAAAAAATTAGAGGCTTGGTGCCTATAGCTAGGGTACCAGCCATATACACTAGAGCTGGCGGGTTTGAATCCAGCCCAGGCCTGCCAAACAACAATGACAACTACAACCAAAAAAAAAACAAAACAAAATATAGCCGGGTGTTGTGGCAGGTGCCTGTAATCCCAGCTACTTGGGAGGCTGAGGCAAGAGAATCGCTTAAGCCCAAGAGTTGGAGGTTGCTGTGAGTTGTGATGTCACAGCACTCTACCCAGGGTGACACAGGGAGACTCTATCTCAAAAAACAAACAAACAAAAAAACTAGATAGTAGAGCGGCGCCTGTGGCTCAAGGAGTAGGGCACCGGCCCCATATGCCAGGGGTGGTGGGTTCAAACCCGGTCCCGGCCAAAAAAACCCTGCAAACAACAACAACAAAAACTAGATAGTAAATATTTTATTTTCTTTGTGGAGCAAATAGGAGCGTTTCCATTGTCATCATCTTCTTCTTATTCCTTGTCTCCACCTCCATTTCCACTTTTTTCCAATGTTTTAAGCATATAAAACCTGTCCATAGATTATGGGCTTATAGAAATAGGCCAATGGTGGGATCTGGCACCAGGGTGCCACTTAGCCAAGCTTTGCTGTATGTGAGCTGGTCTGACCCTTCCCTCCAGCCTCCATCTTGCTCTGCTCTAGCCTCAGTGGCATGCTTGCTGCCCTTGGTCATACCAGTCACATTCTGCTCATCAGGGCTTATGCACTCCTGTCCCCTCTGCCTGTAACACTGCACCTCAGTTTTCCATGGGGCTGGCTTCCTGCCTTTACTCCGTCTCTGCTGATAGGAGTCCTCCTGGGAGAAGCCTCTCTGCACAGTCCCTCTCAAGTTCTCTGCCCCTCCACTCCTGGGCACTCTCTGTCCCTTGGCCAGCGTCCTTTTATTCCTCAGGCTTGCATATTCACCTGCTTGTTTGTCACTAAACCTGCTCTAGACCCTAAGCTCCTTGAGGGCAGGCAAGGAGCCTTGTCTGTCTTGTTCCTCACTTCCTCCGCAGCACCCAGAATAGAACTTTGTACTTAGTGGTCATTCAAAACAAAATTTATTAGCTACATTAATAACATAAGAAGAGTTCTGGTACATAGCCAGTCAGTTTTCAACCCCTGCAGTGTTACTCACTTACAGCAAGAAAATCTTGTTTTCAAACCCTCAGCCCTGCTGGCTCTGTCTTATGCAAAGTGGAATCGGATGAAGGGGCCAGGTTGTGCTCAGGGCGCCTGTGGGCTGGGAGAGCTCAGTCCCACGTGCTATCAGGGTCTGAAGGACCAATCCAAGTGTGAACAAGGGGAGGGGGTGGGAAGGTGGGGGAGCCCAACCAGGCTTGGGAGTGAGGGGAACTGTCCAGCTCTCAGGAAGCTGATGTCGCTGGAGCACTCCTGGATGATAAGTGCTGCTAGGGCCAAGGACAGTGTCTTTTGAGGAGGGAGCAAAGCAGCTCCAGGAGCCAAAAAAGCAGCGAGATAAACAACTGTCTTTCCCAGGGACACATGGCCAAGCCAGCCTGCAAACCCATTAGTGCAGCTTATCAGGCTTGGATGCGTCATGGTGTCAGAAGCTCACCGAGCTGCCTCACAGAGCATGGTGGCTCTTCGCTCCAGGTGTGAGGCCCCTGTAGAACTAGTAAACTAGATGGGCGCACTAGAGCAGCCAGCTACACCCTCCTCCCACCTCCCACTCCCATCCTGCCTTGTGGCAGTCCAGAAGCCTCGGGAGAAATGGGCTTGGATCTGGATCACTGCAAAAGAGAACCTGGGAACCTCCCAAGGGCTATTGGAGGAGGCCACTTGGGTGTGGACTGCAGGAGGTTGCCCTGTGAAAGGCCTCAGGAATACTTGGTACCCTACACACTCACTTTTTGGCTTGGGGTCAGATGATGTCCCAGAATGGCATGCATTCGGCAATGAGTCGGGCTATAAACTTTTATAGGTACCAGGTAAGGACAAGACCAGCCATGGCTCAGGAGCTAGATCAGGATCGAAAAGATTTGGAAAGATATAGGAATTTCTTCCCTGGACACCCTCAGGATAGAAACTGGGTGTGTAAGACAGCAGAGCCTGTACATATCCAGATTTGTTTTTGTTATGTCCTACATCATGAGTCTAACTTTTTTTTTGAGATAGAGTCTCACACTTTGTTGCCCTTGTTAGAGTGCTATGGCATCACAGCTCACAGCAACCTCAAACTCTTGGGCTTATTCTCTTGCCTCAGCCTCCCAAGTAGCCTCCCACAATGCCCAGCTATTTTCTGAGATGAGGTCTCGCTCTGGCTCAGGCTGGTCTTGAACCTGTGAGCTCAGGCAATCCACCCACCTCGGCCTCCCAAGTGCTAGGATTGAGTCTAACTCTTGATTTAAGTAAGTAAGATAGCTAATGTACACAATGTGACAGTGTTCAGCATGCCCTCTGGGTAAGGGGCTCAACTTCAACTTGAACTTTACCTTGGATGTGAGAAAAATATAACCTAAATATTTGTACCCTCATATCAATTTTTTTTTAAAAGCAAATAAGACAGCTATATAACGTGAGAGAAATACATGTGCATATCAAACTTCTTTTCAGCCACACCTCAGGAGCCTAAGCAGGAGGTCAGATGGTCTGGGATCTAATCACAGGTCTGCTCTGTGACTCTGTACCAGTCACTTGACCTTTCTGGACTTTGGTGTTTTCACTTATGTGATTGTGGAGTTTTCTTTTGCTAAACAACAGTGCCCTGGTTTTGGGATTCCCCAGGTTGTCCTCTGTTCTTTACAATAGAGAGTGGTTATGCACACACAGGCTGTCCTGGCTAACGTGTCTCCGACATGTTTCCTCCCTGTATATTCTCATTTCATGTTTGTGGACCAGACTCAGAGTGCTAGCACCCACCCTAACCCCAGTGTTGCTCACTGAAGTCACCCTTTCCGGGGCTGGGTGACAGAGGAGACCCTGGAAGTAGATTGCATACATTGTTGCATGTGTGTGTGCAGCCCTGTCCTGGGAAGATTAGGATTCCTAACAAAAAGGGAATCAGTTTATCTGCTGCTTTTGTTCCAAGGGATATATCAACTCAGTCCCCATCAGGCAATGATTTTTTAACCCATTTCAAGGGTTATTTGCTTTTAATTACTCCATCATGTAACTTTCAGTAACAACATTCCCTATAGCAAAAGAGTTATTAGGGAGGTGCTCAGTTCCTCAACAGTTCCCAGGAAATGTAAACCACAGCCCCTTGGGAAAGATGCTGCCTTTTAAATTGCTAATCTTAATCCCTGGTGACCAGAACTGGCGGAGAATGAAAGGGCTGATCCCACAGGAAAAATAAAATAAACAAAACCACACCAGCCTCACCCCCCACCCACACCCCCAAACTATAGCCACCGGAAACACAGCAAAACAAAACCCAACAAACCAGCAGGACCCACTGAGAGTTCCAGGGCAATTTCTTTCCCGACTGTTTCTTTGAGTCATTCAAATACAAAACCAGAACAGAGGATCACAGTTAGAAACCAACTAACTTTCTTGCGTTCTTCAATGATAGCTCTCCATATTTCTGTGCACATAGTGCTGTGGCAGGATTTTTAAAAAAGTTTCTTTGTTTTGAACAGTTTTCTTTCACTTTACATGAACCTTTGGCCCACCTGACTGGGATGGATAACCCTAAAACCACTTACTAAGATGTCTGCAGGTCCTCATGCTCTAGCACTGGAGGTGTAGTTCCTCAGAGAGAGAAAGGAGGGAGGACCAGGGAGGCCTCCAAAGGGGGTCAGAGGTCACCCAAAGATTGCACAATTTGAACCCTTATCTGCCTTACTGAGGTAGTAGGAGGGGAGGGGGCCAAAGGAGGAGTCCTCAGGCCTGGGATATTGAATAGAGCAAATAAATGCCAGGGGTACCTGGCAACTCTTGGATTCATATGAAAAGCATGCCTGGTTTTGGAAGAAGTGTCATGGTTTGTTTGGGACCAGTCCGTCTGCCTTGAAGTCACAAACCACTTTCCTTGGAGCTTTCAAATCAGCCTTCAATTATTCAGTCATTCATTCCAAACCTGATTTTTTACCCTGAGCCCCTTCTGTGTTTAGTAATGTTTTGGGGGGCTATGGATAGAAATGACACATAGTCTTTACTCTCCAAAAGCTCTCCTACTAATGATATTGAAAAGGAAATTTAAAGTATGTGTACGTGTCAAGATTCCCAGCAAACAAGTGAACCTTTAGCCCAGTGAGGGCATCATGGATTTTTCTCTTCTTCCTGAGGACCTGCCCAAGAAGTCATCATACCCAGTCTTCCCAGCCTTCCATTTCAGTTGGGTGTATTTTCATTATGTTTTGCATGGTACAATGGAAGGGGCTCTATATAGGGGACTCATATTCTTCTGGAAAATTAGGGAGTAGGAGTGAATGATCTTTAAACCCCCTACAGCCCGGACATTCTGAATTTGTTAATTCCATTTCCTTATACCAATGATAAGCCAAGTACTATTCTGAAAATACAAAGATGAATAAGGGGGGTACCCCTTATTCAAAGATGAATAATAGAGTACCCGTTTCTAAGAAATTTATAAGCCAGTAGTAATCATATTAATATCAACGCTAATACTCATAAAAGCAAGTGAAATGTACCCACCCCCAACTAAAAGAGGAGCTGGACTATTATTATAAAGGCCATAGAAGAGAAAGAAGCAAGGTACTGGGACCACAGAGGAGGGTATAAATCGTTTTGATGGTGGGGGTAGGAGGAAGGATCTGAGAATTCACCTGTGAAGTTAATTTTGTTCTGGGTCCTCAAAAATCTTCCAATGATATCATTGGAAGAGAATGGAAAGAAAAGCGTTCTGTTTTAAGGTCACAACCTGAACAAAGGCACTGAGGTGTGACCAGGCATGGCCTAGTCCAGAAAAGAAGGCGGACCACAGGGACATTGGGAGGGGGTGATGGGCGACTTCCACCCAGAAATCCTCTACTATCACCTGTTCCCTACCATTAGAAGGATGAGTGTTTGAATTGTGTGGGGATACAGCAAGTGACAAATCAATTGACATCAAGGGAATGCATTGGAGAGATGCCTTAACATCATTCTTTATCTCATGAAAAAAAGGAAAGGGGAGGGGAAGAGAGAAATCTTCTGCTATCCCAGCTTAGCCCTTTCTAGGGGTGTATTCATTCATTTGTGGGCTGGTCAGTGTGACATTGTGTCTGCCTTCCTAAAAGCCACGTATCTTACTTTCAAACCTTCCAGCAGTCTTCAGTGCCCTGCAGACCCCAGTGTTCTGGGGCTGACCGTTTGGTAGGGGAGACAGCCCCTCCTGTGCTCAGGCCTTCATTGTCACTAGCTGGTGGACAGGAGGTCTTTTTTCTCTAGGAAGGATTTGCTTTTCTTAAATTTGACTCTCAAGTCCTGAAAAGCCTAGCAGCTGTGTACTTCCATAAGCCTTTTATTTTAGTTTTTATGCATCTTCTTCCTTTATATCTGAGATCTCTGCGTTCCCCCAGAGTGAAAAGGAGACTTTTTAGTCTTTAAGCTACTTGCAAAAATGTCTTAACACAGGTTGTCTTCATTATCCCAGGTATGATATTTCTGCGATTTCATTTCCTGTATGTAATATGACAATAACACAGACACTGCAGAGATAGGGGGCCAGGCGGGCAAATCTGCGTTATACTCACGTTTGTCAGCTTCCAAGTGTGTTGAGAAGGGCAAATCACTCTCCCTCTCTGAGCCTTTATCTGCAAAATGGGAAAAATGATCCTTCTTAGCACTGCTGTGATAAGTGAAAGGTGTTCTGTGCCGTGCTAAATAAATAGCCACTGGTATGGCTGGGATTTTCACTTGACAGACTGCTAAACTCTTCCATGGTGCACGTAGTTTGCTATTCAAGCTCAGCTACTTGCAGAGGGAAAATAGACAACCAATGTCAAGCTATCTAGCTTATTTCCTCCCCCACCTCCTGGGTACCATCTATATCTGATACTTCCTTTGTCATTCTAGACCATATAAAAGCTGACATCCTCCCCCCCTCAGCCCTCCACAATCCGC
Organism: Loris lydekkerianus; assembly: GCA_963574355.1. Taxonomy (NCBI): domain Eukaryota; kingdom Metazoa; phylum Chordata; class Mammalia; order Primates; family Lorisidae; genus Loris; species Loris lydekkerianus. The sequence continues at coordinate 25,752 of CAUYPK010076923.1, forward strand.
CTCTTGCGTGGGTGGAAGGCTTGAGCCCACATCGTGCATTTGGAGAAGTCTAGAGAGCCCACTTTGTCTGAAGTTTCCCTGGCCAGCCCCCACCATGTCTGAACTTTTTCCCATTAGTCATCGCTTTGGCTGAAAGAGTGGAAGACCCCTGTTTAAACTGAAATACGTTATCTGGTAAACACATTAAGCCATTAACAGCTGGATACAAATTAGTTTATCAGACAGGGACTGGGCTTGCGGAATTTAGGAGCGAAAAGGAACTTTATAGATCATCAGTTTCTAGGTGGGGAAAAGAAGGTCCATGGAGAAGCAGCTCTTGCCCAAAGATGCACCTACCGGTGGCACCGTTTGGGATGCCAAGCCTCAACCCTGCTTCCTGGCCCAGTGTCCTCCCCTCTCCACTCTGCCTTGGTAAGCAAGATGTACACTTCAACTTTTATTCAGGTGCTGAAACTGCAGAGAAACAGAAGGGGAGACAGGCATGGGAATTAGCAAGTGCTGGGACAGACTTCTTAAATACTAGGGAGGGAACCGAGCCCACTGGTTAGTGAAAGGCAGATCCAGCCTCTAGGGGATCAGCCCCACCAGGGACCCCAAAATAACAGGACCTACGCCCCACCCGTCTGGTATCATGAGAGCACAAGAGAGGTCATGTGAGAGAGGTGGGCAAAGCTGGGGGTGGGGATCTGTCTACCAGGGTCAGTGCTCAATGGATTTGTTGGAAAGTCATGAGCAAGAAAAGGAGTTCAATAGCTAGAAGGAACCAGACCACACTTCAGAGTAGACCTCGCAACCATTGTTCCCAGTGGCTTTGTCCCGTATGGTCAGCACAGGCTGATCTCTTTCAATCCTAATTCACAGCAAAGGCCTTCGTGGGGTATTATGGAAATGGGAAGAAAGAGAAGAAAGGTGTTGGGAGATGATGAATAACTCTCCGAAGTGTAGGAGGTTTTAAGGAGCCACCTCTGTCTCTGCAAATGTTTAGGGTCCTGACACCTACTGGAGTGAGCCACCTGTGTCATAATGCCAGTGATGTCAGCCATCTTTTGCTCTCACCTCTCCTTGTTCAGGTCCTTATCCCCAACACCTGCAGGATTTCAACAGCTGTCTAATTGTTCTCCCTCCTTCCAGCCTCTACCCTTTCAAAGTCATTTCTTTCTATGACTAGAAAGTTCTTCCTAAAATGGAAACTTGGACAAATCACTCCTCTGGCTTATAAAAATTAGGGGTTGAATCCCCTTTTCAGGGACCTAGTTTGCCCCCACGTGCCACCACTTTGATGTCTGACCACCCAGAACTTGCCATGCACTGTCACCCCTCTCTACCTTCCTGAGATAGTCCTCTCTTCCTAGGAAACCTGCCTTCATCTTTCCAGGTGCAGGTCAGTGTCACCTTTGTGGCACCCTTTCTTGTGTCTCACTGTTGTGCACAGCTTTTTCCTTTATGGCCCATTTGTACACTGCACAGCCCTCTTCAGTAGCTTTTGCCTCATTGCAACTGTTAGTGTATGTGTGTGTCATCTTCTTACTAGTTGTGTACGCTGAAGGCAGGCACACACACATACACACACCCACATATACATACCCCACAGAAAGGGAATCCTCCCCAATTCTCAGTACCCTGCACTGAGCTGGGTAAATGCATCATAGAAGAGGCTCATGAAGTGTTTGCTAAACAAGGTAGAACACTTGTGCTCTGAAGTGTGCAAGGTCTGAAGGGCAAGGTCACAGGCTTTATTCCCTTTAATTAAAGCTGGGGCAGGGGCCTCCTTCACCTACCTCCCCATTTCTCCTTGCGTGGTAAGTGTTATTTTCCACCTTTGACCAGCAAAGATTTTGACTGTGAACTAATTGCTTATTCAACAGCTTCCTGGAGATATGTAGTTTAATGTTGTGGATATCCTAGAAAGTATGATGAACCTGTAGATGCTTCTCCAGAAAATGCACAAACACCCAGTGTTGCAGCATTTTCACACAACTTCACATCCTCCCACCCAGCTCTAAGGAACCCCTGCCTTAACAAAACTGCAATAGAAAGCCTGGGTTTTGTTCTCTTGGCCTCTATGATTTCATCAAGCTTTATTTTTGAGAAAGTAAAAGTTATTTTAGGATTTGTTTTCCAAATATATAAATATGTTTTTAATATGGAATATGCTTTTTCAAATGACATATGTTCTCTCCTTTCTGACATGTTCTCCTAGGACATGCCCCTTCTCTGTTTTATTTTCTAGAGATATGTATGGAGAGATACATATAAGGTTCTCCTGTCATCATTCAGTCTAAGTGAGAGCCCCAACAGGATATGGGATGTGCTGTCTGGGTTTGGCGCAGTCCTAACTGCAGAGGAAGCTTCATGGGCTTATAGTAGGACAATCAGCAGCAGCCTTTCTTTTGGGAAACAGTTGGCTACACACTGTTCCAGGCATTGAGGACACAGTGGGGGAACAAAAGAGACAAGGTTATTGGAATTTCTGTCTAGCAGGGCAAGGCGGCACAGAAGCATGGAGACAAGTTAGCGAGGCTACCCCAGTAGCAGAACAATGAAGAGAAGAGAACAGTAATGGGATAGATTAGAGTGTGGAGAGGAGAAGGTCTTAGTGTGAAGAGTCAAAAGCCCCTCTGAGGAGGTGACATTAGAAATGAGACCACAAGCAAGTCTAGGGGCAACAGTGTTCCAGGAAGAGGGACTGTCTCCATTGCAAAGGTCCTGAGGTGGAAAGGATTCTGTTGTGTTTGAGAAAAACAAAGTAAACCACTGTTGCTGGAGCATAGTAGGCCAGGGGTGAAGGGTGGGAGACCAGGCCATAGAAAAGAATTAGGAGTTTTTAACTCTGAAGAGAAATTAAATCCTGAGAGGTTTAGGTAGGGCAACATGTTGATGGCTAATTTTAAAGATTAAAATTAAAAAGTTTTGAACCCCTTTATTGTCACCCATCATTTGGAACAGTTTTTAATTTGGGGGAGCACAAGGGGAGTCAGAGTCTTTCTCTGTCACCCAAACTAGAATGCAGTGGCATCATCATTGCTCACTGCAACCTCAAAATCCTGGGTCAAGCAGTCTTCCTCCTTGGCCTCTTGAGTAGCTAGGATTACAAGTGTTTGTTACCATACCCAGCTGACTTTTTCTATTTTTAGTAGAGATGGTTGCTTAGGCTGGTCTCCCAACTCCTAATTTCCCGTGATCCTCTTGCCTCAGCCTCCCAGAGTGCTAGGATTACAGGTGTGAGCCACTGCACTGACCCCATTTTGACTGTTGAATGTGTAATGAGGGTAACTCCATGAGTTTTCATCCCAGCTCTCCATCAGTATTTCCATCCTGAGATGTCAGTGCTTCCCAAGTCAGCCACAAGCCCAAGGCCTTGGGGCAGGTCCATTCTGCCTTGGGGAGCTGAGGGATTATTGAGCCTTTGCAGGATACTGAAAGTTGCTGAGGACTCCTGGAGTCACTGCTGGACCCTGCCGAGGCTTAGACAGGAAGGAGAGGAGGTACCTAGAACCCTAAAGTCTCAGAGGAAGGCCCAGGGCAGCCGGTGGCAGGTGGAAGAGGCAGAAGAGGAAACAAAGGCCACAAGGGCCCTGCCCTGTAGTTGACTGACGGCTCCTTCACAAGAGTCCAACGAATGTTCTTTTCTCTAAGCAGCAGACAGGTGTGTTTGAAAACACCCAAACGCTGTCCTTCACGTAGCAGGAAATACATGTTGCCGGGGGAGTGGCGCGTGGGCTGGGGCAGGGTGTGTGTGTGTGTGTGTGTGTGTGTGTGTGTTGGGGGTAGGGTTGCATCCATCCTGCAGCCTAGTGGGGGCGGCATCCCGAGAGTGGCCAGTGTCAGACAACTTGGGTGAGTTGGGAAAAAAAATGGGGATGGAGCTAAGCACGCGTGGCGTGGGATGAGGCTCCGACTGGTGTCTGGGCTGAGGACCCGAGAGCACCTGAGAGCCCCAGACCGCGCTCCCGCAGCCCCCCTCCGCCAGCCTACCCTCTTCTGCTCAAGGCTGTCCCGCCTGCCCGCGCCCTCCCGGAAAGAGTTAAGTACCTCCCCCCATTCCGACCATCTTTCCCCCTTCGCCCCTGCCCCGCCGCGGTGGCGAACGACCCCATTCAAGCGCGGGGCCACGCGGGGCGGCCCGCGGGCCAGCGAGGGGGCGGGGAGCCCGCCAGCCTCCGACCCCCTCCGCCCCCGGCCGCGCGGCCCCAGCGGCCTGCGCGCTGCGCGGAGCGAGGAGCAGCGCTCGGACTCGGGGGGAGTTGTTTGATTTGGCGGAGGCGGGGAGGCCGGCGGGAGCGAGCGGGGCGGCGCGAGAGGCGGGCAGCGCGGGCGCCGGCTCGGGCCAGGGTCCCCCCGCAGCGGCGGCCGGGGGTGGGGGCGAGGCGGTCTCGGGCCGGGGATGCCCGGAGGCGCCGCGGCGGAGCGGAGACCCGGGACGGGACGGCCGGACCTGCCGGGCTCGCGGGCAGGTGCCTTGGCTTTTTTTTTTTTTTTTTTCCCCTTTTTGCTCTCCCCCTTCCCTTCTCGCCCTGAAGTAAGATGAGCGTGATGCTGTGGCGCTGGGAACAGAATAACACCACCATGAAGCTGGTAAGAGTGGATTGCGGACCCCGGACCCCATTTCCCGGGCCCTGCGCTACTTTTTATCCCCACCCCGCCCCCATCCCCTTTAGGCATTGCCTCCCTGGGTGGAAAGCCCCTGAAATGCGTTCCGGACTTGGTATTTCCCTCATTGTTTTGAAGATAGGTTTGGGGTGTGAGTGGGTGTGTGTGTGTTTAAACCCGGAGAGTCCGTGTGTGTGTCTCTGTGGTTGTGATTGAAGGAGGTGGGGCGGGACACATTACCCCCTGGTCCCTTCCACCTAGGAATTCCTGGAGCCCTTTTGGCTTGCACACTCTGGGGTTGTCTTCTGCGACTGGGTCTGCGCCCTCGGAGCAGTCCGAGTCAGCATGGTCTAAAACCACCCGCTCCCCATTGTGTTTTGATACTTTGGGATGCAAAGGGGTGTTGATTGTTATTGCGGTTTGGCTGAGGGTGGTGGTGCAGATAACGTGAGCCCCGAGTGAATAGGCGCGGATTCCTCTTCGCCTGCCTTTCACAATGGCTCAGTTCTCTTTCAAGCTTGCAAGAACCGTCCAGGCTGCAGGTACTTTTTCCCTCCTCGGTTTCAAAAATAACCGCCCATCACTCCAGGGAGAGCTGAGAGCAGGGTTTCTCTAGCTGCCCCAGGAAGCCTGAGTTGCTTCCCCATCCTGAGGAGGAAATGCGATGGGAAGTCTCTTCTATGGGTTTTGCTTTTGTGATATATATATTTTTTAATCGGATGTTTTTGACTGGCAGGGACTGTAATTCCCCCATTGAAATGCAAGGCCAAGTCAGTTACCCGCTTGGATGTCAGTTTCTTTCTCGCTAAAACAGAGCACATTCCTACCTTGTAGAACTAGAGCTGTGTAAGAAATCGTATTTGTAGGGTGCCTCGCACATAATAAAGATTCAATAAGGCATAGTTATTATTCATAAACTAGAATTCATACTTACTGTGGTGAGCTCTTTAAAGATGCTATCAAAACAGCCAACAACAAAAAATAAAAGCAAGTAACAGTGTCTGCATTAGATACCAAGATGCTAAATCACCCTAAGCTGGGCCTCCATATAATGAACTTATTTGTTAGAAAAATGGCACCTTGCTTTCCATACTTCTTGTGTTATGTTTGGCCTGCCTAACTTTAAGCTACTATTTTACAACTTTGTTTAATGTGCTGTAACATTAGCAGACGTTATGCACCTTCCCTGCACTATGTCATGATTCCAGTTCCCTAATCCGTTCCTGGAATCTTTCTCCAGACTGTGGTGAGAGAGCCCAGAGTTTCACACATTTTCTCTCCAAGCTGCACCTGAGAAACCATTCTACTGTGCAGCACAGGAAAGTTAGGTACTGGTCTGAACTTGATAGTGTCCAGCCACCAGACCTAAATGCTTTTTAAGAAACAAAAAAGAAGAAGAATTATTTGCCAGGCAAGGAAAATAGGGGGTACCCCAGGGGATAGCTTCAGGAACTTGGTGGCATGTGGCTGTGCTAAGGGCTGGGATGTCCTCACTCCTCCAATATACTGCCCATTTAAGAGAGAGAGAGAGAACTTAATACAGGTCAAAGATCAGTCTTTATTGGGTCTGTCTGGGTCTTTGCACCTGTCTGACTTTTCAAATTAACTCTGAAGACCACCCAAAGTAGTGTGGTCCACCAAAGTACCCTCTCCCCATCGGATGGAGGAGGGACTGGAGGAGCTCAAAGAAACTCAAACCTGGAAGTACTGTGGGGAGGGGGAGACAGCAGTTACTGTTCTCTGTACCCACCCACTGCCCCAGAATGCAGGTAGGAAAAGGAATGACTGGATCCTGACATTCAGATGGCCTCATGTGTCCTGGAAGATGGGCTTCAGCTTTTCTGCAGAATCCCAGGAACCACTGATACATCATTAGTTGACACATTATTAATTTGCTTCTTGTTCATTGATTGATTTACCAGTTATCTGCTGTGTACATTATGCAGAGCATAGCCTTGGTGACTGTGTTTGTTGTGAAGGGCTTTGCTCACAGATAATTCTTTGTTTGAATGCTAGCCGTGCCACTTTCTGATCTCTGCGTCAGTTTTCTTCCTCTGTGAAAGACAGTTTCACCAACCCTCATTCCCATGGGTGTGAAAGATAAAATGAGATAGTACAGGACTAGGATCCAGCCCAGAGTTTGAAACATGGATGCTATTAGATGGGAACAAGCATTATTTTTATTGTTATCATCATCATTATTTTTTTCAAAGGTAAATGAGACACAATCTCTGGCCCCATTTTACCTTGTGCTGTTGGGTAAATGGTTTCTTCTCCTCGTGGGCTTAGAGAAAACAAACCTTTCTTACCTTGAATCATTAGTGGCCCTCTGCAGGAAGGAGCTCCCTAAGAACATCTTAGAAGTCACTTGTGTGTGAATAACTTCCCCAGAATGGGACCTGGGGCCAGAGGTGGGTGCCTGGACTTTTATCACTGTTGCAGTTCAATAAACATGAAATCAGTTAACCCACAGCTTGAAAATTCACTGTTCTGGTTGAATAGTGGAATTAAAGGTTTTGCTTCATGTTCTATTTTAAGGGTAATTGGATCAAAAATAAGGCCAAGAGTAATTAGAGGCAAAACTTGCATCGTCGTGTGTTATCTCTGCAGAGGAATGTAAGAAATGCACCTGCCCACCTGGGATAGAAGGCAGTAGCTGCTAGATCCTACATCTCTCCAAATCCCATCTGACAGGGTCATGGGCGTTTGATGAAAGTGAGAGGTGGTGACTACTCAGGCCTAACACACCCACTAGGAAGGGACCGGCTTGGGGCACAGCCATAGAGCTTGATGTGGGTGGTTCTGACATCCTTATCACCCCCTAGTTTCCTTCTTTTAGATTCTTTGGGCTTAGGCCGGGCAAGGAGAAACAATGAGACCCCTCCTGGAGCTGCTGGTATCCTCTGAGAAGTGGGAGAGCCTAAGAATGGCGAGGAGAGGCCCCCTCGCAGCCTGCCCTGGTGCACAGAGAACAGGTGGTCCAGTCGGAGAGACTTGCAGCCAGAGCTCAGCCGGTGGAGAACCCCAGTGAGACTTGGGTCAGTCTTGAAGCCTCTTTGAGCCTTGGTCTTCCTATTTGTAAATGGAGGCTACAGCATTTCACAGAATTAGTGTGAAAGTTAGAAAAAAGTGCATCAGGCTTTGAACTCAGTGTCTAGCTTTAGTGTTTTTCAACATTTTTTATCTCACAGCACATTGGACCTCTAGTTAAACTTCTGTGGCACACTTATGTTGAACCAAAAAAAAAAAAAAAAGGAGTAAAAAAAAAGAATATATTTACTGTGCATTGAACTTCTTTTGAAAATAATTTAATTAACAATCTTTAAAATTTTTCCCAGCACTCTGTTTAAAAATCACTGGTCTGGCTGTTAGTTGGTGGGTGGTTCCTCTTACTGTGTGCACATGTCTCTTTGCACAGAGAAAAGACTCAACAGAAATATTCCCAAATGTCAATAGTGCTGAGCTCTGTGGGGAGATTGCTAGGAATTTTTTCCTTTTTTTTGCCTGTATTTTTCCTTACATTCTAAGTTTTGTATTATACAATGACCACACGTTACATTTATCATCAAGGAAAGATTTAAAATATTATTCCAAATTTTGGGTAGTGACCATACTTTTACGTTTATCATCAATGAAAGATTTTTAAAAATTACTGCTGAAGTAGTCATTAATAATTAATTATAATTAATCATTAATAAGTGACATATGTTGAACCTTTTCTTCAAAGCAAGAAGGTTACATGCATGATTTTATTTAATCTTCTCCACAGCCCTATGAAATAAAAAACTATGATTATCCCCACTATTCAGATGAGGAAATGAAGGTTCAGAGAGTTAAATGACTTGCCTGAGATCCCAGGGCTAGTAACTCTGGAAGCTCTACTCTGTCTGATAGCAAAGGCTTGAGCTGCTCTATTCTGACACCCTAGATTCCTCCTGGAGGAGCAGGGCCTGCCACGGAGGTCTGTTCTGCGTGAGTGCACTCACGCCCTGCTTCCTTCTGTGAGGGGTGTCTGTGCACAGCCATCACCCTCTTATCCCCTTTGATGGGGGGGTATTGGGAGTGAGGTGGAGAGTGGGGGTGGGTTGGGTCATCACCTTTTGGTGTCCTGAAAAACACTTAAAAGGGCCCTTCCTCAAAATGAAGGAGAAAGTAGCTCTGAATAAAGAATAATTGAGAATAATGATGATGAGGGAATGTGCCTCTGACCTTTAACCTTTCCCCAGAGAGGCATTGGTCAAAGACCCCCTGGGCCTGGCTAATAAGCAGATTAAAAGAGGTCACTGGGTTAAAGGGCCCTGTCTGCCTCTCTGCAGTTATATTGCCCCCCCCCCGTCTCAAAAGCCAGGATGATAGGGACCCTGCTGAGCTCAGGGGCTCCCAGGTGATGTGTTTAAAAGATGAATGTTCCTTCAGCTCCTTTTTTATCTTTAGCTTTATGGGGGTTTAATTGCCAAATAAAAATCTGATATATTTAAGGTATACAACGTGATGATGTGATATAAATATACTTTGTGAAAAGAATACCGCAATCAGGCTAATTGACATGTCCATCATCTCACTTCAGTTCTTTACATGTGCAGACTGATTCTCAACAACTTTTGCTTTTTTCTGAGACAAAGTCTTGCTCTGTTACCTTGGCTGGAGTGTCATGCTATGATCTTAATTCACTGCAGCCTCAGAATCCTGGGCTTAAGCAGACTTCTGCCTCAGCTTCCTGAATAGCTGGGACTACTGGCATATGCCACTAAACCTGGCTAATTTAAAAACTTTTAATAGAAATGGTGTCTTGCTATGTTGCCTTGGCTGGTGTCGAACTCCTGACCTCAAGCAGTTCTCCTGTGTCAGTGTCCCAAAGTTCTGGGATTAAAAGCATGAGCTACTATGCCCAGCCTCTGCTTTTTTTTTTTTTTTTTTATTTTTCGAGTCAGAGTCTTACTAAAGTGTTGTGATACATCGTCATAGCTCACAGCAACTTCAAACTTTTGGGCTCAAGTGATCCTTTTAGTAGCCTCCTGAGTAGCTGGAACTACAGGAATGCACCATCACACCCAGCTAGTTTTTCTACTTTTAGTAGAGATGGGATCTCACTCTTGCTCAGGCTGGTCTTGAACTCTTGAGCTCAAGCAGTCTCCACCTGCCTCGGCCTCCCAGAGTGTTAGGACTTTGGGCGTAGCCACAGTACCCTCCTCTGGTTTTTTTATTAATAAAATTTGTTGACCCTCACCTGAAGGTACTCCTATCTTTTTAATTTTTTGTTATTAAATCATAGCTGTGTACATTAATGCAATCATGGGGCGCCATAGGTACTCCTATCTTCTGATGCAAAATATCAGTAATTTCCATTCTCAGGAACTTCTAGTACTTTCTTCTGCTTTCCACTAGTTGTAACTAGCATAGATTTTAGCATCTCCCAGGTGCTGAAATTATATCCACCTTCTATTAATTCCCAAAATTTCACGCGCAAGAAATTCCATCCTTTCCTCAAGAAACGGAGTTGAGATATACGTGAATGTTTCCATATGAATTTCTGCTGGGGATAATGGACCAGCATTGATGTACTTTTCAGAATTCAAACCAAAGCATATAAGAAAGATTTTGACTTTGCTTAATTACTGGGAAAATAAAGAATAGAATAGTGGGAGGAAAGGAAAGAAAAACTATGAAATTAGTAAGTGACTTCCTTTGGATGACATTTTGAGGTAACACATTTATCCTTCATTTTTGTGTTAACAGAGAAGTCGAGATTTATAATTGGTCCCTTTGGTGACCTAACAGTGCTTATATTACCTAGGCAATTGTTTTTATGTGGAGCCAGCAAAAAAGAAAAAGAAAAATAATTTGCTTTGTTTTGTTTCTGGCTCCTATAATGTAATGCCAGCCACCCAGAGGCATGTGGCGAAGCTTTTCTTCAGGTTGTCTAAGACTTTCCAGGACACACGGACCAAACCATCATTATCTCTTTACCTGCTAGCCCAGGGATCTCAGCTAGGTGACAGGGGCTGCTCCAAACATCTGTTTTTAATTCAGATGTTGTTGCAGAAGTGCTTACTTGTTCTGATGTCGTAAGAGAGGCGGCCAAGGAGGTGGGATGACTTTGAAAGCGCCTGACCAACCAGGGAGAATGAATGGCAGAGCAAAGGGTTAGAATGAGTTGCCAGATACTGTTTCATCAGGGTGACAAGAAGGCGTGATGGAGATGTTTTTGCAGGCTGGGAGGTAGGAGCATATTGTTCTTGCCACCAAAAAAGACTCTGTCTAGTCATAATACTGTGGATGGAGTAGGATGAGGGTGAGTGCCTGCGTTGTACATTGTCTTTGTCATGGGGAAAGATGAACCATGTGCTCATAGGGAACATGACAGGACCCACAGCATAGACAAATCGGAAACTGGGGTGTTATAGACAGGGATTTCCTAATGCCAGTATATGCCCTGGGCTTAAGAAGATGTAGGTCTGAAGAGGAATATATGTCCTTGATGCAAACTTTCAGGATTTGAGACTACAGACAATGTCCTTTCCAATCAAAACCACTTTGTGGGATCCTACTTGCTAGTGGATGAAGACCCACTTGTCCATGGCATTCAAGGGGACAGCTGTATTTTAGATTTTCCTCTGCAAAGCTTCCAGATAGAAGCTGTTCATTCCAGTCAGTGTGCTCCATGGGTGATTTTCCATCTGTTTCCACTTCTCCGTGTACTACCCCATCTTAAAGCTCAGATCAAGTCTCCTTTTTTCTAAGAAGTCCTCGCTGACCACACCATCTCTTATGAACTCTGACAGGAAGCAGTGTGAACCCGCCTTCAGTTCCACACTACCCCAAATCTTTGAACCATTTGTGTATCCTGTGCCCTTGCTGTTAGACCACAGTCACAGGCTTAAGCACTGGGGACCATCAGCCTCTGTTCCCTCCCAGCTCTGCCAGGGGTCTGTGTGGCCTGGGAGGAGTAGTGCTTTATCTTTCTGAGCCTCAGGTTCTTCACCTGTAAAATAATGACGGTAATTCTTCCAAACTCAAGGTTGTTGGGGTTCTTTGTTAAAATACATGTATTTACAGCTGCACCCAGCAGATAGTAAATGGTCACTGAACATTAGCCATAGTTATCGGTGATAACGAGGATGCTTTTATTTCACAAATATTCATGGAACATCTTTTAGGTACTGAGGAGCTCACCAGGAAACAAAGGGAAAACGTTGCATACATTCAACTTACATTTTAGTGGAAGAAACAGATGATAAGCAAAATATATCTTACTTTTTTATGATGATGAATGCTATAAGAGAAAATATAGCAGGGTGAGAAGGTTAGAAAGGATGGAGGAGGTCGCTCTTAAATGGAGGGCAGTTAAGGAGGGCTCTATATTAAGAAAGTGACATGACTTTTATATGATAATAATTTTTATCATTATTATGATCATTCCTCGGGGAAGCATTATAGCACTTGACTGTATAATTTATTGCTTAAGCCTGGACAGTTCTGAGAGTGAGAGGGGTTACTATTGATAATTGTATCAGGACGTGGTTGTAAATCAGTCTTGTCTTGGGCAAATTGAGATGTATTTGTAGTTACACCTGCTCATGCCAAGTCACTCTCAGTATAAGAGATAGTATGGTGTCAGGCAGATCTCGATTCAAATCCTGGCTTCTGTTACCTTCCGCTGTGAGATTTTGCATGAATTTGTTTAATCTCTTTGCATTTCAGTTTTCTCATCTGTTACGCATAGCTAAAACAGGAGTTCTGTGAGAATTAAATGAGATAATTAACGCAAAGCTCAGTACAGAACCTGACACCTCATAAACAGTCAACAAAAATTCATTACCAAGGGTAGCAGTTCCAAGCCAAGAATTGTCCTTTTTTACATTTCTCGCTGCTCCTGGGAAGGGGTTGTGGATATGCAAGGTGGATGAATGTTAGGTTTGAAAACTTGGCCTGAGCAGTGGACTTGGAGAGATGCTGACTTGATCTGCCAAGTAGTTGGCTCCATCCACTCTTGTAGAACTTAAGACATACATGGAGTTTGAGAGTGGATTCGTATACCAGTCAGGAGACTTTATGCTGGGCTGTCACAGGAAGAGTTTGGACAGTGGAGTCAGGACTAAGAATCTTCAGATGTTAGTTTAGGAAGAGGCCCTGCGACAAGTGTCCCCCCAATGATCCACTTCCCAATGGAGGAAGAAGGGGCCCAGGGAGCTGAAATGACCTTCTCAAACCTCCTGGCCTGCAGCCTGTTTCAGTGCATCTGCCCTTACCCATCCTGCAAACTGGTATAGCAAAGCTTATAAAGAGAAGAGAGAGTGCTGAAAATTCCACCTGGAAAAGCCATGTTTCTTTGGAAATGGGCCACAGATGACGTAACCCTGCCATATCCCATTACCCGGTACTTGGCTAATCTTTGTACGAAACTTGTTTTGGTGAAACTTGAGCCAACTAAAGTATATTACTTTCTCACTATTGAATGCCCCTTAGACTTGGGATAACATTTAATCTAAAGAGTAAGGTGATATTTCCTGAGATAGCAATGAGTTCATGTTTTGAAATTAAATGAACTGAGTTTATTGCATGGGTTAGCTTTTCTCTAAAGTGCTAACTGCAGTAGTAAATGGTCTCTCCACACAGTAATGTCTGGCTGTTGTATGCAGAGGAATGAGGAACTATAGACAGGGTAGTTCTCAGTCCTAAAGTCATCTTGCTGCCTCTTGTGTTAGGTTCTACTCCATATTGAGCTCTTAATATATTTTGGCTTACGGGGGCCTTATTTGAATGAGTAGATTTCCAACCTAAGACAACGTGGGGACAAATGTGCTTGTTTTACATTTTGTGTCCTGAATATGTACTCTCTCCCCTTCCTCCTTCCCTTTATCGCTCAGTAAAAGGTGAGTGCACACCTACATTACACCAGGTAGGGAGGGAAAACTTCTATGCAGGGACCTTCTTGGATAGCAAGTTGCTCAAAAGAACAAAAGGAAACAATGTTAGGAATTTGAAGTTTGATGCATTATCCTTTTCACTTAATTCCCAGAAGTGTTCTCTGTTATAAGAATGTGGAGATTGAAGTATGGCTAACGCAGAGGCACCTGAAGTGGCAGTTATTCTTTAAGGAGGCATCTGGAGTTTCAGTGCCACATATATTGCAGTTCCCAGATGTCTCACCTGCTAAGCCCTATTGCTTATGTCTCCACAGCAGCAGTTGTAGAGAAAGACTTCATTTTCCCATACCAACCACCTGGCTTTCAGCTTACCATGACCCTCTGCAGATGCCTGCTGAAGTGTGAGCCCTAGAAGGACAGCACTTGAGGCTCAATCATCTTTGTATCCCCCAGAACAACACAATACACTATGTGTCCAGTAAATGGAGCAGCTACATATTTTGATTTTTCAATGTAATGCTAAATTGAATCACATTCAATGTGGGTTATTTTTTGCAAAGCTGATGAAATAACTAGAGGGAATCCAAGCAGTGACTGGTGAGGATTCTTGGGTTCTCTCTGTGAGTTCCAAATCTCTTGGTCCTGGCTGCAGTTTGGTTCCTTCCTATCAGGAGTCTGCTCCAGATTTAATGTTAGCTGAGTGTTTCCAAGTTTTGTAGTTGCTTCGAAAGCCTTAGACAGCGGCAGTGATTCCAGGAGTTTTCCTGTGTGGTGGCTCCTGGGTGGCCCCCCAGGCATATTGAGCCCAGGGAACAGGAGGGATGTGGGGATCCCCCTGTGCCTGTCTTTGTCCGCCTCCTTCTTTCTCCCCTCCACCCTCCTCCTTGTCCACACAACAGCAGAAGATGAGATCTTTCCCTACCTCATTGGAGAATGGGGGCCTGGACTGAGATCTGGAGGGACTTACCAGAATCAACTCACGAGACCCATTTACCTCAGGGTTTTACTTTTGGCCCAGGCTGGGAGTTGATGGGTCTGGGGCTCTGAGAGAAATCAGAAAGTCAGGAAGGGCAGCAGGTAGGTGAAAGAGGGGAACAGGACACAACAGATTGATTTTGACAATACTGTGTTGGAGGTTATTTATATCATTTTCAAGTTTTATTGAATACCTATAGAAACTGTGATCTGGTCCAAACTGTGCAAGGGAGGTTGTAAATCCAACATAAGTGATGACTCTGCCCTCCTCCCTCCCTGAGGACAAAGTCCAATGGCCTTTATTAACCTGGGTAAGCTCCTTTTAACTCTCCAAGTCTGGGACATCTGATAAATTATGAAGGACATGACTTAGAATTGAGTCCAAGGGAAATCTGCCTGCCTTTTATCCTGTGAATTGGCCCACAGGGTCGACCTAACATGTCTGACCACCTGTACTCCCAGGTAGAGAGACAGCAGAGGTGCTCTAACCCCAGAATCAAAAGAGATTGTGTAGAGCCTCATTCCTGCCTTTAAACACAGTCACCCCATCCACTGGTAGGCTGGGGCTTGATAAGAGGATTGATCTTTGCCAGGTCAGGTTACATAGGACTTTTCCTGTGGGAGAGACGTGGGTGTGGAGCAGAAGGCCAGAAAAACAGAGGGAGCTTTCTTCTTCTGGGAATCCAAGAGGGAACTTGGGAGAGAAGGAAACGGAGAGGAGTTCCCTTTCTGCCAAACAGAGTTTTCTGCTGTCACGTTCTCAACAGACTAGCTGGGAGGCTGAACTAACACAGAGGGAGTACAAGTTTGCAAATTACTGAGCAAGAACTGCGTGCTAAAGTCAGGTGCAGTGGCTTGCACTTGTAGTCTCAACTACTTGAGGCTGAGGTGGGAGGATCCCTTGAGGCCAGGAATTTGAGGCCATAGTATGCTATAATTGTGCCTGTGAAAAGCCACTGTATTCTAGCATAGACAACAAAGGAAGATGCTATAAAAAAATAAAATAACTCAGTGCTAGCCATTTGTACACATGGGAAAATAGAGGAATGGGTTGTGTTCTAAAGCAGGATACAGAAATCATCTAAAGGCTGATGATCAAGTGTTACAGAAGATCAGAAAGAGGCCACTTGTGTAACGGATTGATATTGGAAATGAAAAGAACTTAGCACAAATCGTTATGAACTTGGGCAAGTTACTTGACTTGTCTGAACTTTATTGCTGGAATCCTTTCTGCACAGGGGTGTCAGAGATCTTAAGGAGATGTGTATGTGATGGCGTGATGGCATTCCTAGAGAGGTCTTGGAAAACTGAGGCCCCCAGCAAAGAGGGGTATCCTCAGGAAGTCCCCCAAGTCTAGAACTTGGAGCTGGGCCTAAAGAATAGGTGCAATTTAGGGTTGGAGAAAGGGAGAGTTGAAAACCGGGTGAATGGCAAGTGTAATGACTTATACTTTCTTGATTTTATGACATTTATTTCATAATTTAACAGGAGAGAGGATCATGAGTTGCTAGATTCTCCTAGCTCAGAGAGAGGACTCCCTCTTTTCTTGAAAGTACCTGGATGCCCAGTCCGCCATTTTACTGTCTCCATTCAAAGCACTGTTTCAAGGACAATTTAACAGGAATACTTCAAATTTAGTATGTCCCTAAGTAACCTCTCAAACTGTCCTTCACCCTCACTCTTCCCTTTTCAGTGGAGGTTTCTCAACTATTGACATTTTAGGCCCGAAAGCCATTTATTCTGGGGCACAGTCTTGTGCCTTGTGGGATGTTTCACAACATCCCCAGCTTCTATTCATTGTAGCCTCGTTAGTAACGACCCCAGCAGTGACAATCAAAAATGTCTCCAGAAAGTTCCAGATGTCCCCTAGGGGTCAGAATTGCCCTAGGTTGAGAACCATTGTCATAAATGGTCCCATCACCAGCTGCTCAAGCCAGGGCTTAAGATGTCACCTTTGTGTCCTTTTCTACATTCCTCCATTCCAATAGCGAGTGCTTCTGTTTGAGCCTCCCCAATAGCTCTGAAACTGACCACACTGCAGTATCTCATAGACAAGGTCATGTTCATCTATCACTCGGAGACCTGCACTGGTCCCCTGATGAGTCTCCATGGCTTCACTATTGTCCACTCCAGGCTCTTCACCACACAGCCCAGAGTGGTGTCAAAATAGAAATGGCACTGCGTCACTCTCCTGCTTCAAGTACATTTCCGTGGCTTCCCCTTGCACAAAGAATAAGATCCATACTCCTCACCAAGGTTTAGAAGACCTACATGCTGCGGTCTTCTCCCACCCCTCTCCCGCCTGCACCTCCTTCAGTTGCTCACCAGGCCACAGCTGCGCCTTCTGCAGCAAGCTCTTTCCTGCCTAGGGGAGTTTGCCCATGGCATTCCCTTGCCTGGGAGGCCCATCTCCCTGTTTTTTACATGGCTGGCTCTGAGTCATCAGGACGCCAGTTAAATGGAGCACCTGCCTAGAGACCTTCTCTGATGCACTGTCTCACATAGCTAACCTCTTCACAATCTGGGTCCTTTGGTTTTTTTCCTTCATAACACCTATCCTAATTAGTACTTGGATTTCTTCTTAATCAGATTGCTGGCCTCCAGGAATTTAAATAAATAAATGAATTACTCTCTTCATCCTTCTTGAGCAGTGGTTCTCAACCTTCCTATTGCTGTGACCCTTTAATACAGTTCCTCATGTCGTAGGAATAACTACTTCATGGTTGGAGGTCATCACAACATGAGGAACTGTATTAAAGGGTCACAGCATTAGGAAGGTTGAGAACAACCACTGTTCTTGAGGAAGAGCACTGCCATTTCTCTGATTAAAAACTGATAACAGCCAGGCTTGGTGGCTCACAACTGTAATCCTGGCACTCTGGGAGGCCGAGGGCAGTGGATTGCTTGAGCTCAGGAGTTCGAGACCAGCCTGAGCAAGAGCAAGACTCCATCTCTATTAAAAATAGAAAAACTAACCGGGCATGGTGGTGTGCACCTGTAGCTTGAGGTTAAGCAGTTCTTGCTCAGGAATTTGAGGCCATAGTATGGCCTCAGGAGAGTTTGAGGTTGCTGTGAGGTATGATGCCATGGCACTCTACCCAGAGCAACAGAGTGAGACTCTGTCTCAAAAAAAAACAAAAACAAAAAACAAACAAAAAAACCCCACCCAACTAGTAGCAGCAGACGTCTGGAGTCAGTCTTCCAGTAAAATTAGTAATATGCCAATTTTCTTCTTTGAATTTCTCAGGATAGTGAGCATACTGCCTGCTAAAGAGTAGATGCCCCAAAATCATTGTTGAATGGTTCATTCTCATGTAATATTTTATTAAATGATTAAAATGTTAAATGATTGGAATAAATAGCTTTTAAGAAAGTTGTTGAAATCCCAAGATCTATCTTTTGACCTGCTTAGACCTTTAGGAAGGGAAAGTTTGATCCTTTTCTTCCAGTCCCAAGAGAAGACACCGTTGCTATTTCTAGCCATTATTATGACTGTGGCTTTTAGAAAATAGTGGAATGCATAAAAGACACACTGCCTGGTCCCTAATAGAAATTCAGTAAATGTCTGCTGATTTGAATAGAATCAGGGCACTTAAGAAAAAGAGAAGAGGATTAGGCATGTTGGTGTACAGAGGAGCATCAAGTTGCATCTTGAAAATAAATCAGTCATTCAGCAGGTCTAGATTACAGAGAAAGACTAATTTCATGTCCTCAGAATTTACTGTCAGTTGGGAGAGATGAGGACAGCAGGATAGCATATAACTGTGCTAAACAGCATGGTACTCTTTTGAATATCTTTTGAGTTGCTGTAAATTAGTACTGGGTCTTCGCTCCTCCTCCCTTTTCTGGACCAGACTCTCAGCTGTAAGAAGCATGGAGAAGTAATGAAGATTTTTTACATTCTCAGACTGCTTTCTGGGAATCCTGCAAAGTCCTGACTTCTTCTCTGATTACCCTTCTCATGGCTGAGTTCAAGAGCATTTTGCAGACCCGGACTTTGAATCTGGGAAAATGCTTTATGACCATTTTTATAACCTCAAAGCAACCCGCTAAGGCAAGTTATTTTCTTGCCTTTGCCAGAGGGGAAAACCAAGGGCCTGGTAAATTGCCCAGGATCTCCCAGCCTCAGATGCTTACTTGGGGCAGCTCTCATGTACCAGGCCGCATGCTGTCTGTTCCATTAGATGTGCTCTGACTGCTCGGGAAAGGCCTGTCAGCAACCTCAACCCACATTTTCATGGACTTCGTGGTCTTCCTCAGGAAGGGGGAAGGCCCAATTCAGAGAACCATATGCTTTTAGAGCTGTAAGTTTTCAATGCAGAGTTCTAATCCCAACCAATCCTTTTATACTTGGGCCAATTGACATCCAGAAAGGGAAAGTGATGGGCTTAAGTTCACAGCTCAAAGTCTCTGACTTCCAGCCCAGTGCATTTTTTTATTCCAACACAGTTGTCTCTTGTTAGAAGAGTGTCTCTAACAATCACAAGTTTTCATTCTTAGAGGTGGGATAGTACAGTGAACAGAATGAGGGCTTTTTGGCATGAGAGGTAGTTAATGGCAGTCACAGGGGTCCTCAAACTACGTACGGCCCGTGGGCCTCATGCGGCAGTGTGATTGTATTTGTTCCCATTTTGTTTTTTTAAAATAAGATATGTGCAGTGTACATAGGAATTTGTTCATAGTTTTTTTTTAAACTATAGGCCGGCCCTCCAACGGTCTGAGGGACAGTGAACTGGCCCCCTGTTTAAAAAGTTTGAGGACCTCTGGACCGTTAGAGCAAGGTCTCTGGAACCAGCCTGCCTTGGTTGCCATTCCAGCCCATCTGTTCACTGTGTGACCTTGCTTAACTTATTTGGGCCTCAGTTTTTCTCATCTGTGAAGTGGGCATAATCATAGTCCCTCCTCACTGGGGTATGCAGAGGATTAAATGAGTTAGTATATGTTAAGGAATCAGAACAATGCCTGGCACAGCACAAGAAGTACATAGATGTTGCTGTCAGTATGGTGTGAGTCCCAGCTGCTGCTCACTCTGTGTGACTCTGAGCAGGTGATTTGAATTGTTGGGCCTCCAGTTCCTCTTCTGTACGAATAATTCTGGCTTAGGAAAGTTTTTGAATAGATTAGAAATCATGTGTGCAAGGCACCTGCCTATATAGCAAGCCTGAGTGAATGATCACATCTTTTACTGCCTCACAAAGTGTGAGACAACTGGCACAACATCTGACACCAAGCTTAATAGTTTTCCTTTCTCTTCCTTTAGAAAAGGAAGAAGTTTTAGGACTGATCTGCTGCCCCTTTCAGGGAAGACCTGCAGCTTCCATGACTTACTCAAAGAGAATTGTTGTTTGCATTTTTTTATTTGTTAGCATTTATTAGACATTTCCTAGGTGGCAAGCACTGTTCTGTGTCTTTATGTGCATTATATAATCTGGCCTATATATGTGGGCAGCCCTATGACGTAAGTACTATTATTGTCCTTGTTTGATAGATAAGTAAACTAAGGCTCATGAGATAACAGCTTATCCAGAGTTGCATAGTGAGAAGGAGAGCCACAATTTTGAACCCAGATCAATCTGGCTTGAAAAATCTATACTCTTCACCCTGTGTTAAGTGGAACTGTGCCAGGCCCTGGTTTCAGAAGAGTCCTGCCCAGGGTGACATCATTCACACTGAGGACACCAGAGGGGGATGGAGCACTTTCCCAGGTTAACCATTACCATCCTCACCAGCTGCCAAATGACAAGGACAGGGCATTACCTCCTGAAACCCCTCCCCTTCCCTTCACACCCTGCCGCACACTCTGCATACGCCAATCACTGAAGCCTCTGAACACGGCAAGCCCACCAAGTTCCTTTCCTCTCCTGGCCCAGCGTGGAGCCAGTGGGGAGCACACGCTGGCATGGCAGGAAGAGGCTGTGCCTGAGAGCTGTTCAGAGGAGCACCTTAATCTGCAGATGAGAGAGACCTGGTCCCATTGCTGTTGGTAATAACATGTGACAATAGAGTTGGGGAGCCATAGACTTCTTTCTTCCCCCCAAAAGTGTTTCAAGTGAGACCATCTGTGACTGTCTCCTTTCTCAAGATAGGTAAGAGCTTGGGGAAAGCTGAGTTGTTGGGTTGGAAGCCCAGGCCATAGACATCCAGAGAGCGTGGATGAAAGCCTGGCAGGAGAGGAGGGTGGCAGCAAGTGGCAGGTATAGGAAAAGCATGAGACTTGTGGTTGACTCATAACATCATAACAATTTCAGTTTTACCATGCTCTTGTTATATGACTCAGGCCTTGCTACTATGGAGGTGGTCACTCCTTCCCTTTTTTTTTTTTTTTTTTTTTTTTTTGAGACAGAGTCTCACTAAGTTGCCCTTGGTAGAGTGCTGTGGTGTCATAGCTCACAGCAACCTCCAACTCTTGGGCTTAAGCAATTCTCTTGCCTCAGCCTCCCAAGTAGCTGGGACTACAGGCCCCTGCCACAGTGCCTGGCTATTTTTTGTTGTTGCAGTCGTCATTGTTGATTTTACTGGCCCAGGCTGGGTTTGAACCCGCTAGCCTTGGTGTATGTGGCCGACGCCCTTACCCTGACCGACGGTCAGTAAGCCTGACCGACGCGCTTACTGAGCTATGGGCACTGCTGCCACTCCTTCCCTTAAGTGGATTTTTACTGGGGCTGTATGGTGGACGTAAATGAGCAAAAGTACGAACAGTGCCCCAGCCCTTGGAGATGCTTTGCAAAAGTTCAACTTCTTATCTGTATAGCACCAAAGATCTATACAGAAAAGGCCTGCTCTGGACATGGAGGGTACTTGTTGAGCACTTTCTGGCTTGTATCCCGCAGTGGGAGGTGACTAAATTCAGAAACCACGGGGAAACCTTCCATTCTGCCTGTCTTCCCAACACATGTGCTTAAATCAAGGTCACAGGCTTCAGAAGCTTTGTGCCAGTGACATTCTTGCCTGTCATGGTCCTTTAGCTTGCCCACTGTCCCAATAAATTCTTACAGAAGCCAAAGCTCTCACTGCTGGTGATGTGGCACTAGGCAGCATGGCCCATCTTCCTGCCCTCTGTAGAGCCTGGCCACCCCTTGTGCTGAGCCTCAAACCCAGGTCTGCTTCAGGGGAGAGCGTTCTTTGTGAACAAGAACCATTTTCTGGGCCCACTGAAAACACGTGTCTGGATGTACATCAAGCTTTCAGAGGGATCGAGAAAAACGTCTGCTCCCCCTCTCACTGCCACAACTCTGCTGCTCTTTGAGGAAGCTGGGCAACAATGGCCTTCTCTGCAAACTTGCCAGCAATTACTGACTCACTCAGCTCTGCTGGGTTGCAGGCTCTGGTTTATGTCTCCCTTTGGGACATCTCTTCTGCTTTATTTGAAATTTCCGGCTTCATTAATAGGTACCCTTAATTCTCTTATCTCAGCTTGCCTTCTGGGTTTATGAAGCATAGTGTCAGAACACGTTCTTCTGTGGATGTTACAGCTCGTTCTGGAGATATTTGGGGTGTTAACTTTGAAACTGCAAAGTAAGACTGGACTCGGGTAATGAAGGGCCGGGAGGGATCAGAAGAGGCATGGAAGACAGGGAGAGCCTGACAGGGAGAGCTCAGCTCTGAAGGAGCCACCCTTGCTTTATACGCATGGAGACGCTGCCCTGTGCTGGTCTCAATCCGTGCATACCTTACAGCAGTTGATTGCTGTTAAACTGAAAGATGTCTATTGTTGTCCATCTCTGAGTTAGAGCTACTGGATGTGTATATAATCATTTTCACTTTTATGATGATTGATTTTTGTTTTTTGAGACAGAGTCTCATTCTGTTGCCCTGGGTTGAGTGCCATGGCGTCATAGTTCTCAGCAACCTCAAACTCTTTGGGCTCAAGTGATCCTCTTGCCTCAGTCTCCTGAGTAGCTGGGACTACAGGTAACTGCCACAATACCTGGTTAGTTTTTCTATTTTTAGTAGAGATGGGGTCTCGCTCTTGCACAGGCTGGTCTTGAACCCCTGAGCTCACGTGATCCACCTGCCTCAGCCACCTAGAGGGAGTAAAATTTCTAGCCAGGTTATAATGTATCCCTTCATTTAAGCAGCTTCAATTCAGTGCTGAAGCGTGCCCCATGACAGTTTTCCTTTTCCCTACGGTCACTTGGCCCATGCTTCTTGCACCTGTAGTATTCCAGTAGCCTGAGCTTCCTGCATCTACTTCCAACCCACCCTCAGTCCATTCTTCCACAGGTGGCCAGAGTGAGCTATCGAAAATGGACATCAGATTGTGTTGCTTCTTGTTAAATCTCTCCACATTTGCCCATTGTGCGTAGGACAAATCAGTCCCCCCATTCTGCCCTAGCAGTCCCTGAATAATTTGGCTCCTGCCCGCCTCCTTAGGACATAGGACAATGTCTTCTTCTTGCTTCCTCAGCCATGGACTCCTAGGATTCCTTCCCACCTCAGGGCCTTTGTCTTGTCTGTTCCCCTTTTCCAGAATATTCTCACCTTCCTCTTCCCATGATGCTTCCTTCTCATTTTATCCCCAGAGGGGCCTCTCTGACCCACCCATCCACCCAGCCATAGTGCCCCCTTCAGTCCCCACGTCATGGCACCACACACTGCTTACCACCCTCTGGACACATCCCACCGAGACTGCCTTGTTTGTAAGTGTCTCCACTTGTTTATCACCATTCTAAATGGTGGGTACCATTCGTACCCAACTTGATGTAAGTTCCAAGACTTCAGGGACATGTCTGCCTGGTTTTCTATTGAATTCATGGTAGCTAGGGAAATATCTAGATCTAAAGGTAGGGCCTGGTGAGTTTTTGCCAAATGAACAAATGACAAATTGCTTGAGCAGTATCGTCTGTACTTGGAGTTGTGAGAAGGCTTCTTACTTGCCTCACCTGAGGCGGCAGTGGTTCCTCTCTGGTCTCTACCAGCACTGCTATGAGGAGCCCACACCAAGTGTACCACCATCACATTGGTTATATTGCACCCTGGTACCTTCCTCACATCCTCACTCAGATCCCACCCTGTGTATAGATTTCCAGTCTCTTATATCTCTATAGTTGCTGAAGAATTCAACTCAATTGCCTTACTAAGCAGGCATGAGTTCCTCCTTCCAAAAAACTTTGTGAGCCAATATGTTATTTATAATGACTATAACAACTATTTCCCCGGAAGATTTTTTTTCCCTTGTCAAACATTGTAAGATATTTTCTGTGACATCCTGCTTAACATGGCCATGGTAGTCAGTCCGCAGGGAATCCAGTGCCATCCTGTCCTATTGGGGCTGTGAGTTACTTCCTTGGCTTTGTTCCTGATCTCATCTCTTACACCCTCTTAGGATGGGCTTAGGGGGAGACACCTAAGTGCCAGTAGTATTTTTATGACACAACTGAAGAGAAAATACCAATCTCATTTCCCTTACATAATTTGACTTTGTATTCTGGAGAGATCTTACCTCTACAGCTATAGCTTTGTGGTTTTTCCCAGTTAATGTCCATATATTTGAGTAAGTTATTGCAAACCTTTCCTCTCCCCCAACTCTAGGATTTAATACATGCAGAGGGTGCCAAAAAATGTATATACATTTTAAGAAAGGAAAAAACTATTAAGATTGTAATAGTCAGGCCCAATGCAGTGGCTCACACCTATAATCCTGACATTCTGGGAGGCTGAGGCAGGTGGATTGCTTGAGCTCATGAGTTCCAGACCAGCCTGAGCAAGAGTGAGACCCCATGTCTGAAAAAATAGCCAGGCACCTATAGTTCTAGCTACTTGGGAAACTGAGGCAAGAGAATTGCTTGAGCCTAAGAGTTTGAGGTTGCTGTAAGCTATAATGCCATGGCACTCTACTAGGGGTGACAAAGTGAGACTCTGTCTCAAAAAAAAAAAAAAATAATTGTAATTACTCAGGCCAAGGTGGGCGGATTGCTTGAGCTTGCAAGTTCGAGACCACCCTGAACAAGAGTGAGTCCTCATCTCTAAAAATAGCTGGGCATTGTGACAGTTCCCTATAATCCCAACTACTTGGAAGGCTGAGGCAAGAGGATCGCTTAGCCATAGAGTTTGAGGTTGCTGTGAGCTATGATGCTACAGCACTCTATCAAGAGCAACAAAGTGAGACTGTCTAAAAATAAAAAAATTAGGGCAGCGCCTGTGGCTCAATGGAGTAGGGCGCCAGCCCCATATGCTGGAGGTGGCAGATTCAAACCCAGCCCTGGCCAAAAACTGCAAAAAAAAAAAATTATAATACTCAATATGTATATATATATATATATATATATATATATATATATACCCAGCAATAACATTTATTATCTTATGTATTGTATCTCTCGTAATTGCTGAAGTCAAATGTAGCTTGAGTATTACAATTTTAATAGAGTTTTTTCTTTTTCTATAAATGTATATACTTTTTTTGGGCACCCGTTGAGCGGTGTTTGTGAGTATTTTCTGTGATACCCTTTTCCACACCAATAATTGATAGACTAACCTCAAATTGTTCTTATTTGTTCATTATTGTAAATCCCCCAAGGGCTCACTATGCAACTTTATTAGCCTGGATTGAGTAATATATTTTAAAGTAGTAAAACTACATTATTTTAAAATTAAAAAAAAAAGAAAACTGCAGTTAAAGAAAAAAATTAAAGACAGTCATGGAAATTCATGATTTAACTTAAAAGGTATAACTGCATCTTTTTGTCCTACTCAGTTCCCTGTGGAGTGGACATGTTCAATAGCTTCCTTGCAAAGAAGGTTGAGCATCCTGCCCAGTGTCACACTCTGTGCAAGGCTATTGAAATTCCCAACTCCAGGAGCAGTGTCTGTGGCTCAAAGAGTAGGGTGCCAGCCCCATATACCGGAGGTGGTGGTTCAAACTCGGCCCCAGCCAAAAACTGCCCCCCCCCAAAAAAAAAAAGAAAAAGAAAAAGAAATTCCTGACTCCATCTGATAGTTTTCCTGTAAGATCCAAATTATTTCCAAGGGCATGAGAAGAGAAATGGGATAGGAAAGTTATTTAAAATGAAATATGAACATTCTCAAAGCCATCTCATAACTGTCCTGATAAGCCAAGTAGATTAAATATTTGAAATTCCCTAAAAAATATATTTGTAAGATTTAAGTCAATGTCACCCAAGCTTAGTCATTTTTGTACCACATTTATAATTTTTGCCATATTTGTCTACCACTTGTATTGCATGTTTATTTATTAGTTTTCTCCAAATTGACTACTTAAGTTTATATAAAGAAGAAATGACATATTCAAACTGTAAATGCAAGAGCAGTATTATAAGGCATAGTGGAAAGGAATCATAAAAATAAATACATAGCTCTTCAAATAAGAAGTACACCAGTGTATAGTCTGAAATCTTTACTACCAGTGGTTGATCTGCTACACTTTGTGAGACACAGATTCACAAAATAAATCTAACTCTTATTGACCAAAGAGAAAGGAAGAGAGATAAGGGGAAGGAGGAGGAAGTACTGAAACTCACAGAATCATTAGAAAGTACTAACACTTGGTGCTGAATTTGCCTCCTCGTGTTGATTAGAAAATGCAATGAAAAATTTTCCCTGTAACAGATCTGCCTGTTCCCTCCAGTTTGACATGGGAAAAACCTTGGCAGTTGTTTCTTTTCCCAGCATAAGGTGTTCTAGGTACTTTGAGCCTTCCTTGGCCATGGGCACGGGTGGGTGGTATATACACTCGTTGTCAATCCCACAGACTGCAGTGCCTTTGAGGAGGTGCGTGTACAGGTTGAGTGGGCTGCGTGCAGATCTGGATCCTCTCCAGGGACTCACAGGGCTAAACACTAAACGGCACACATATAATGTGGTGCATAGTTAGGGGGTTTAAGAAGCTGAAGCACAAATTGGAGAATGAATCAGTTGGGGTTAGCCCAGAAACCAGGAACCATTCTAAGTAACTCAAACAGAAGGGGTTCAATACAGAGAATAGGATATTTATGGAATTTCTGGAAGAACAGAAGTTAGGTCTAGAGGTGCTCAGCTATGGCGGCTTGCTTGGCCTTGAAACCAAGAGTCCAACCGTGCCCTCCTAACATGTGTTGTACCAAGAAAGAGGGCCTCTGCCTTACTCCTGTAGGTGGAGCTAATTGGCAGAACCTAAATTAAACCCAGGACCCCAGATGTTAGGTAGTCTGGGAATGCCTTAGCCTCTGGACTATGCAACATGGGAACGGGAGGAGATGGCGGACATAAGAGGGGGCCAAAATGATGCCTAGTGCCATAATGGATGCCAAGCAATATAACTAATGGGAGATAAAGTAGACTCCTAGCTAGGGTAACTGCAAATGTCAGCTTCATGGTAACAGGCAGTAAGTACCAGCAAGGTCACGTGAAGGAGAGAATAGTATTTGCTTACTGTGGACCTTGCAGAATTCTGATCAGGGTGTGTAGAAGGATGTGGTAGGGAGGGTCTTGGTCAGGGAGAGTCATGGGGCAGTGCAGTCCTTCCATCCTGTAGGCATGAGAGCTTGAAAATCACCAACCTCTTTTTTGAACCCTTTCTAGTTACCATGCATTGTACTGAAATTGTTTTACATTCAGTAATTTAGTTCTTTCTCTGAATGTTATTTCTCCCCATTTTAGCCTCAGTCCTTCCCACTCAAACTCACACAGTTATTAGGCAAAATCTGAAACCCGTGTGCTCGGTGGAGGTGAGGCTGAAGCTGGGTTATGATGAGCCTGAGTGTCAGGCCAAGGATGCTGGACTTGCTCTCGAGTGATAAGAGGGGTCCTTGGAGGTTTGAGAACTGGAGGTGGATTCTGCAGGTGGATCTAGCAGGATAATGGGCTTGGTAAGCATGAGAAGAGGCAGAAGCAGAGGCCAGCTAGGAGACAAGAGCATTAATTAGATGAGCTTTTTTGGGGGGTTGCAGTTTGGCCGGGGCCGAGTTTGAACCCACCACCCTCAGTATATGGGGTGGTGCCCTACCTACTGAGCCACAGGTACTGCCCTTAGATGAGCTTTTTTATTCATGTAGGTTTTTCCCTTGCTGGGTTCTTTTTTTTTTTTTTTTGAGGCAGAGTTTCACTTTGTTGCCCTTAGGTAGAGTGCTGGCATCATAGCTCACAGCAACCTCAAACTCCTGGGCTCAAGCAATCCTCTTGCCTCAGCCTCATGAGTACCTGGGACTACAGGCGCCCACCACACTACCTAGCTGTTTTTATAGTTGAGATTATAGGCGTCCGCCACAACACCTGGCTTCAAGGGTCAACTTTTAAACACCACTTATTCTGTCTTTATTTTCTGTACTGTTTTTAATGTCTTGGCAATAACGTGAACAATTTGATTTATCTTCCTACACCATGATAGTAAGTGGGAGCAGGTCAGCCTCCCTGCAAGTGGACAATGAGATATGACAGTTTGGTGAAAGGAGCCAGTTCTAGGGCAATGGATGGATTTGTGAATTCATAAATACTTGTTTTGAATCTGTACTCTGCCACTTTGTGTGTCGACTTATAGAACATGGGCAACTTGCTTTAGCTTCCCTGAGCACCTGTTCCCCTCTTTATGTGGGA
This sequence comes from Loris lydekkerianus, assembly GCA_963574355.1. Taxonomy (NCBI): domain Eukaryota; kingdom Metazoa; phylum Chordata; class Mammalia; order Primates; family Lorisidae; genus Loris; species Loris lydekkerianus. The sequence goes on from CAUYPK010076923.1 coordinate 53,714, forward strand.
CAGATGACAGTGACTGTCATCAGGTCATCCTAAAGACTCAAGAATAGTCGTCACTATAAAGCATTCATCATGGTGGGTGCGCATGTGAAAATATTTGTCACTTTCCCTTTTGGGCCTTTTGATATCTGTGAGGTATCAAAGGTGGTTGTGCCCAGCTGAAGTTGGTTGGTGTGATCCTGAACCTAAGGATTTAGACTCCAGGGCTTTTCTTTCCCTGTGGCCCTGTTCTGACCCCCTCCCTTTGGTCTCTATGTCTTTAGCATAGACAGACACCCATTCCAGACCCACCTGGAGAAGGGCCAGTGAGCCAGCCTGGATCACAATTGCTTCCCAGTGCATAAAAGTCTACACTAAACACCAGAAGATGGTTCATCTCACAAATGCAGGGTGTACCCACTTGCTCAGTCTAAATAAAAGGCGTCTCCTCTTTCCTGAAATAGGCTGAAGAGTATTCCCTTCTCAAGCAAGAGAAATGCTTAGACTGAACCCCTTGACCGATCTGACTTCTCTGCCAATGCAAAGAACTTGAGGCTTTTGCAATTCTCCAAGCATCTGGCCCATCTTATCCAGATGACATTTGGAATTTTAATCTTCTAGTTATGGGTTTTCATAAATCTGGTTTGAAGTCGTCACTGCCAATCTCCTCTGCTGTGGGAAAATGGCTTTAAAAAGTTATGGAAAGGGGGTAGTTTGTGCATGACTGGGGATGACGAGGACACTCGTGGGCTGTCAGAAGGGAGACTGGCCATGGGGAGTCGTCATGCTTGTCTCGGACTGCGGACAAAGCACCATGTCAGTCTAACTCTACTTTGGACACTTGAGTTAAGGTCCTTGGGATCCGGCGCTGATACTAAGCCAGGCATTGTATTAGGTACTTCACATAGGTTAACTCACATGGTACTTGCATTAATCAAATAAAGTGTGTCAGTTTAGGAGAAGATGAGGGACAGAGAGAGAAGAATTGATATTTTTTTTGAGATCCCATATATTAAGTAATTTGCCTGGGGTTACCAAGTAGAGGGAACTTTTAGACCTAGGCTTAACTGATTTCAAAGTCTGTAGATTTTTTAGTAATGCCTGACTTACCCCTCTTAATCTGTGGATTCTTGGAAGCAAAATCCTCAAATCCATAGATGTACAGTATTGAGAGTACCCTAGCTGGAGTTCTTGTAAACCCCCCCCCCCCACCCCCATGGCTCAGCACACATCCCCACCACTCCATTCACTCCACTCAGAGCAAGGGCAGGAGGGGGCTTAAGGTAGGAGAGAGGGCAAAGGTGGCCCTACAAGACCTTGCAGATGATGGGATGATCTTACAAGTTTGAGCAGGGGAGTGGCATGAATTTAGCAATACCAAAAGTTTGTCCATGTGGCCTACGTGCCAGTCGTTTTCCTTTTCCTAATGACTGATGGATTGAAAGCCTTCTGTGTGCATGTGAATTCTCAGCAATCCCGTTGCTTCACCTTCACGGAGCCCAGGAATCCTAGCACCACAGGTAGGGAACTAGCAGTACAGAACATTTTATGGGATGTAGAAAGGTGAAGAAGAGTGGAGAGGACATTCAAGATTACACATCTTTACTGATTTAATGCCACACATTCTCAGAGTGTTGTATCCCTGTCACCAAAACTCTGCTAAGAAGCAAAAGTCCCAGGTGAATAGACTGCATTGCCCAGTGGGTCTTGTGGGCGGGTAGTATGAGAATCAGTCATTCTGTACAGTGAACCTGGTGTCTCCCGAGATTGGTCAACTTAGGTGTCAGGCTGCAGCTGGGAGGGACACTTGTCATAGTATGTCTGGGGTGGGGGAAAGGACTGCTGCTTCAGGGCTCCTGGGACAAGATGTGGCTTCTTCTAGAGCTTCAGAAAGTGTGTCACCTGCCTCTGCCAGGACAGTCCAGATTCCAGCATTTGCTTGTTTTTCCTGCAGAGCATCCGCAAACTGTTAAGAGACTCAAGTCCCAGATGCAGTAGCAGTGATGAGAGCAGGTGTGTGAGTGCTTTTCAGACCCCCTCTTTCCTTTCTTCGTATCCATGTGTATTGACGAGGACACCAGAGCTCCGAGAGACTCTACTTTGTGTGGACTCAAGTGGCTTTCAGCAGTCAAGAGGAGGCTGGAACACACTTCTTTTCATAAGAGTAATTTGATGGAGAAATTATTTTAACTATCCCTGGGTTTCAGCCCGGCGTCTCAAACTTGAATAAGAGAATGTATCTTGACACTTCCTGGAGCCTACAGGAATCCCTCATCATCTCCTAAATTGACACACTTTGACTGATGCAGGTGTGATGTTGCTGTTGGTTTCCCGCTGCTCCCTCAGCCACTGTCCCCCTCACCACCACTGTACCTTCGTCTTTCCCACTAGCCATGGCATGTGCAGTCCTTGCTGGCAGCTCTGTTTGGGGAGAGAGGGGCTGGGCCCACTTTTGGCAAGCCTGAGTTTTGTGGTGTCCTTGTTCTAGCACTGGGGCAGTGGCCCATGTCCTCACAAAGAGAAAGAGGACCCTAGAGCCTAGGCAAGGCTGCCCCTTCCTGGGCACAACTATGGACTTCATAGGAGTCTTCAAGTCCCCATGGTTGGAGAAGTAGAAAAAACTTACATTATCTACAACATATGAAATATAAATTAATTTTTTAAAATATGAATATTTTAATGAGACAGTCTCACTCTGCTGCCCAGGCTAGAGTGTCATGGCATCAGCCTAGCTCACAGCAATCTCAAACTCCTGGGTTCAAGCAATTCTCCACCTTCAACCTCCTGAGTAGCTAGGACTACAGGTGCCCACCACAACGCCTGGCTAATTTTTCTGTTTCTAGTAGACACTGGGTGTTGCTCTTGCTCAGACTGCTTTCAAACTCCTGACCTTGAGGGATGCTCCCACCTTAGCCTCCCAGAGTGCCAGGATTACAGGTGTGAGCCACTGCATTGGCCTAAATTAATTATTCCTGTTTTCAAGTAGACATCCTGGGACCTGCTCAGAAAATTCTTCTCTTGATCTGAAAATCCAGGTCCTGAACTGATTTAAACCAAATTATCCTGAAATGTAAGCTTATAGTAACCCTAGCTTGACAACTTCATGATTCTTTATCTTTCTGAAAAAGGAGAGAGAAGAAAGGAGAGTGGGCTTCCTGTGTATGTTTGGGGAAATGATTGTGTCTCTAAGTGGTCTCCATATGCGTGTGTGTGTGTGTGTGTGTGTGTGTGTGTGTATGTGTGTATTTTAGAAGTTCTCTGTGCTTTCATTGCACCATGAGTAAAATTGAGGATGTGCTGAAGCATAATTGTGATCCCAAATACTTGGGACCCCTGTCTGGTTTCTAGCCTTGAGTCATTTATTTAAACTCACAGCTTTAGGAAATCTCCCCATGCTAGACAAAATGTGAAATCTAAGGAACATTAGCTCTTACCTCAGGACCCGAAAGTATTCTCTAATTAGCGTCTGATCAATTTCCTCATGGAGTTGTTAGGCCTGAAAATTTCAGAAAGCACTAAAGATAACTCTGTTTTTTTAGGGAGGTTTTGTTTTTTAACCCCTGAAGTAACCTTATAGTTTATTTTTCTTTGTCTGATTGCAATCTCCTAAGTTGCTGACAGTTCGCCTTTGATCAGGAATATGGCAGCCAGACAGGTCATTTTTACTGTCTGTAACTTAGTCCAACCAGTTTGGCAACAGCCAGGCCCTGTCCCAGTGTGGGGAGTGGGACACAAAGTCAGCCTGTGATAAAGCAGCCTGCCAGGGACTGTGGCTAAAAGAGTGTCCCTCCCCCTCTATACCTGCTGGGTCTCCCCAAGTGGCTGCTTTGCACTGCCCTGGGGAGGACCTGGTGCTGTCCCCTTGGCACCTTTCTCTATCTGTCCTCTCCAGGCCTGCCATTCCTCCAGATGGCTGAATGACACAAAGTGGTTGTTCCCCACCTCCACTACCCTGTCCCTGCTCCCTGTTTAAGGCTTACCTCTCTCCACATAGACCACAAGCAAATTCAGGGTCAGGCACATGGACCTTGGTAGCCCCGTGTGCTTTGAGTCAGGTCAGTGGAGGACGTGGCTGAGGATGTGGCTGAGCTACAGTGTTCCGGTCTTTGTCTACCTTCAAGGGCAGCCTCTGGTGCGAGTTTGTCTGAGTCCAAATCCCAGCACCATCACTGACTAGCTCTGTGAGGTTGGGCAGGTTACGCTTCCTGTTAGCTTCCATTTCTTCAAAATGTAAAATGAAGAGAATTAATAGTTCTGATCCCCCAGGGGTTTTGTGATGATTCAATTAGAAGTACCTATAAAGTGTATGCTATGTAGTACTTGCTTAATAAAGAAGAACTAAAATCTTTGCTTTTATTTTAATAATTATCATTGTCCACCTTTTTCATTCTCACCCCGTCTGGAGGAGAATAGTGAGGATGCTGAAAGCACCAAAGCCTTGTGCTGTGAAAAGTGTTAACAGGAATTTGAAATACTCTGATGATGTAAAGATTTGTGGAAGAGCCATTATGCCACCTTTTACTTTGAAGGGCTGGAAGGATTAATTGCTGGGATTCTCCCCACTAAAATTTAATTCAGAGAAGTATCAAGTGGCTCCCTTGGAGATAGGGAGGTCTTTGTCCCAGGGAGTTTGAAGAGACTTGGGACGGGCTTGTACTAGGGATTTAGGCATCAAGGAGTGGGATTGGTAGGTCTCGTGCACCCCTGGGACTCCGACTCTGGGTTCTGGGAGGGGTGGGAGGGCTGTTTTCAGATCTACCAAGCAGATGATGCCACACTGTACGACTACTTTTTGTGATTCCTGATGCCTCTGCCAAGTTCCTATGTCTGTGAACTATCATCCTCTTATTGTTGTATCTCTTAAATAAGATGATGTTCATCTTTTTTTTTTTTTTTTTTTTTTGTGAGACAGTCTTACTCTGTCTCCCTAGGGAGAGTGCTGTGACGTCATCGTAGCTCACAGCAACTCAAACTCTTGGGCTTGAGCAATCCTCTTGCCTCAGCCACACAAGTAGCTGAGACTACTGCCACAATGCATGGCTAATTTTTCTGTTTTTAGTAGAAATGGGGTCTCACTCTTGCTCAGAGTGGTCTTGAACTCCTGAGCTTGACCAATCTACCTGCCTCAGCCTCCCAGAGTGCTAGGATTACAGGCGTAAGCCACCATACCAGGCCTAATTTAGGATAATCAATAAGGAAGTTAGGCCTCATGGTGCCAGTGTTGATTAAGAGAAGTACATCACCATTTATTTATCAAAGGGAATGGTTATGTGGGGACGGGAGTGTCAGTGGGGATAGGACCTTTGCTCTCCCATGCAAATCAGACTTCTAGGAAAACCTCATATGAACTAATACAGGATATATTTTCTTTCCTAGGAAGCCATTAACCCTAACTGGAGCATACGGGCAGTGGTGGTCAGCCACTTCCTCTCTGTTTTGATGATGGAGAAGGGCCTCCTCTCCATTCCTTTACAGGTGTGTTGTGTCCTTGTGCAAAGACAGTATGTGTTCCAAATAGGGGTTTAGTTTTACCAGCAATACAGAAGTTTCTGCTCTTGTGCAAGATTTCATTAAAGTTCAACCAGTGGTTTACTGTGGCAGGATACTGCCAAGGTTATTATTTCTACAGTGCATTCCCTTCTGTTCATTCTTGGTACCAGAATATTCCCAGGTGGGCATATTGTGCTGGTGCCATACATCAAAACTATACAGCAGGATAGCCCGTGCATCTGTTGAATTTGGATGGAGCCTCTGATCACACAGAAGTGTGTCACTTTGCCTTGGAAATGCAGTCAGGGGGACGCTTCCTCCAATTAGTACCTACTTATCCTTTAATGGCCCTCTTTAGCAGAGGGCACCTCTTCATGCTGCAGATGCTGTTGTAGCTGCTTGGTCTGGGACAAGGACAGGGGCCAACACAACATCTGACAACATGAAATGCTGTATCCTTCAGAGTTTCATGATGAAGACAGCTCTAGACAGATGTGGATTCAAGTCCTCTGTGTGGTGTAGGCAAGTAGCTCACCTCTTCAGAGTGTCAATGTCTCATCTATCAAATGGGGTAATAATCCCTGCCTCACAGGATATTGTCAGGATTTGTTGTGATGCTGTATGTAGTTAATTGGTGCAGGGAAGGTGCTTGAGAGGGTGAACTATCAGGTGAATATTTGGGGAGCTCCCCCGTGGCAGAGGATAAGAGCCCCCCATTCTCCTCCTTGCTTTTACAATGAAAAACTCAGCATGCATCAGAACTGGTTCTTCTACCTGAGAGCCACATTAAAAATAATAGTAATCTGACTTGTTTGACGTGTGTTTCCCCTGCCTCACCCCATCTGTGGCTTATAGAATGGGAAATGATCAAACACGGGCCTTGTGTAGGAACATCTGTCAAGGGTAAAGGAGAGCTTGAGGGGAACATGGCGAGGATTAAGGATGCGACAAGAGTGAGATGGCATAATGTGATCTGTGGCCAGTTTACTTGATAACTCTTACCACTGGCTTTCTCAGTGCAGGTGTGCTCACTGTGTCAGAGTGGGACGAGCCAGACCTCACGCAGTTAGGGAGCGGTGTGGACATGTGCCCTGCATGTCTCTGTTGATTTTTAGGGTCATCTGCTTGAAGATATGTAACGGTCATACTATTAATAGCTCTATAAGTCTCCAAGGTAGAAGGGAATGTGGAAAATTTACTCATTTTCACTTACAGTTTCACCGAACACATGTCTAGTTGTCTGGGAGTCTTTTAATCAGTACTCTGTAAACCATCCCTGTCGCAAACCACAGTGCAGTGGCAATTGCGGTTTCCAGCTCTGAATCCTGCAAGATATTCAAGTGCTTGGTGAATCACCAACAAAAGACACTATTATTTAGCCCAACTGAAATACAGGGTGAATTTTATTCCAATCTTGTGAAGGTTAGTTATCACTGGTCGAGTCTGTGGATGGTCTTGGGGGAGGGGCACACTATTAATCAGAATATTGTGATAACTAGGACATTCCATTTTGTGGCTGTGTTGGATGACAAATGACTTAGTGGATAATGCGTTCCCTGGCTGGTTTCTTTGTAATCCATCAAGTCTGTCCATTCTTCCATCTGTCCTTCCATCTGTCTGTCCATCCATCCATCCATCCCTCCATCCATCCAACAAACATTTATTGGCACTTGAGTTAACATGAAACTTATAAGGGAGGAGTTATAGAGGTAATAATCATAGCTCTTCCTCCAGAGACCTTAACATATAAAAATGTCATAAGAGGTAAGACACTTAAGTAACTGGATGAAAAACCCAAGGAAAATTTTTTTTGAGTAAGGGTGGCCTTTGGATCAGAAATCTACAGGATCCCAGTTTGTGAAGATTGTGCAGTACCGTTGCAGGAGTAAAGGCCCAGAGGCTGGAGAGAGGTGGTTCTCCCAGCAGTTGCACTGGGCTGAAGTGAAGGGGAGAAGTGGGAGAGCAAGGGTGCCTGCTTGAGTAGTTCTTGAAAGTCAAGTGGAGGAAGTGAGGCTTGATTCTGCAGGTGCTAGGGAATGCTTGCACGGCAGGTGTGGCCAAGGGAAGACTTTGTGGCCCTCATTTGAACCTGGGTGCATGCTGACAGATTCTGACAGGTCTTCCACTTTGTAAAGATTAGGCGTTAGCTGAAAGATAGGACAGCCTCTATGAGGGGTGGTGGCTGAGTCAGCAAACCCAGGTGTATCTGTAGCATGCCCACGTTTCCTCTTCTCACAGCTTCTTTCTTTTCAAACTTCTCCTTTTCAGTTTTTCTCCCTTTTATTTTAGTTTTTCTACTGTGTCAGGAATTCCTGTAAGACTTGCTCTCCAGCCTCACCTCTCAGTCCTCTAGGAACAGGGGTGTTTGGCGATGGGGCCTCAGCCTCCCTTGCTGCTTCTATCTTTGGAATCTGTCTCTTGGCTATAAATAAGGCTGTTGTTTCGTGCCAGTATTGATGGTATTTGCAGCTCTCCTTTGGGAGATGGACTCAGACGAATAACCCATTTGAAAGAGGACATGGCCATTCGGTGACAGCTATTTATGGCTCCTATTGACTAGGGCCAAACCTGAACTGTCACTGACATTAAAATTTCATGTGCTATGAGCCACCATTCCTTATCAGGCTGTCTCTTTTCATTTATTTGAAATATCTAACCATGTTTATCTAGGTTCTTCAAAAAGACGAGCTACTAAATCTTGAGAAAATCCTGTGTTCTGACTACTGGGATTTAATAGTCTCATCCCCTCAACATTCCTCTGACCCCTATTCACACCTCCATTTCACAGAAAAGAACATTGAGGGTCAAAAAGTTAAACTGCTTGCCCAGAGTCACCAGGTCAGTTCGTAAGTGACAGAGCCAGAATTCAAACCGACTTCTGCCTGGAATCAAAGCCTGGATAATTTCCATGAAACCATGCGTGTCTGATTTCTGAACCTGGAATGTCACTACAGAGGTTTTTATTTATTTATTTTGTCCCCTGATAGTTTGGTCACTTGGAGTTAAGTAGTTGATTGAACATGCAGTTTTTAAAAGCTCATTCATGCTGAATTTGCTTTGGTAGCCAGTGTTCCATCTCTATAGAGTTTCCCAGACCCTTATATGAAAATAAACAAGGCTCTAAAATGTCAGGCAAGATTCCTTCTGGCTTTATAACCTAATGTATTTTATAGATGGCTGAACTCTCCTCTGAATGTCTTATTGGAAAATATTCCTTTCCTGACTTCTATGTCTCCATCAAAGGGATATTACATTGTAAATGATAACTATTTCTTAGTGGCCTTGACTTTGAGGTTCTGCATAGGAAATTATCCTTCATTAGTCACTTTGTTGTCGTCAGAGCCCTTTCATCTCAAGTACCTGCACTTCTTCAGCTTATAATGTGGAACATGATCGGGCCTGGGGCCAGGGAGACAGAACCTCTTGATCTTTCACATCAATGCTGATTCTTAGAAGGAAGAAGGTATGATGACTGAGAACCTGCTCTTTGAAAGCAGAAGACCTTGGTCGAATGTCACTACTTGTTCACTACTCGATCTTGGGCAGATCACAGCTCTTAATCTCACTTCTTTTGTTTCTTAAAGTAGACATTTATTTCTAAAGAGGGAGTGGATAATTTATTTTAGTATTCTCATATTGCTTTTGTGTGCAGTGTACCATATGCTGCTGATACTTTGATAGACAAGGAAAAGCATGTTAGAGACCCACTCTTGAACCTTGCTGCCTCATTCACCATATAATATAGATTTTCTAAATATTAAAAAGTAACTTTGCTAATGAAATGTACCTCTTTCTTTCTTTTTGAGGTAATCATCTACTTATTTTTATGTGGAGGATGCTCTGAAAACTAACCCTGTCTGGACATCAGAATCCTCTAGAGAATGGTGAAAAGAAAAGAAAGGCAGATGGCTGGGTCATCTAAACCTACTGACTCACAGTCTTTGAGTGTGGGGCCCAGGCATCTGTGTTCTGTGAAAGCTCTCCTGGGGACTCTGATTGTAGCTAGGATTGAGGCTGCTCATGTAACCAGCATATTGGGCAACTGTGATACGTGGATTATGGACAAAGCCTATGGAGTTCTCCTGTGGTGAGATGGTGCTAGCAACCCAGGGCCTTTCTGTTCATTCATATAAAGTCCTATGGTATTTCTCATTTGCAAAGATAATCTCAAATGACAAATTAGAATATCCCTTCCACAATAAGACTCAAACTGCAAACTGGAATTCCAGTCAGGACCGTGCAGCAGGAGGGTGAAAGCAGTTGGCCCGCCTCCTCTGCTCCCAGAGAGCTCCTTGGAGGAGAAGGATGCTTGCTTGGGAGGTGCCTTCTTGAGCTGATTTCCTGCTCTGCTGAACACTGGGTCTTTTGTGAGGCACTTTCAGGGCTTCTTCTTAGGACCCAAGATACATCCTTATGTGCACTATCTCCAACAAAGACACTTGCATCCTTGCCCCTGAGGTGGGGGCTGCAGGCAAACCCCAACCTATAACAATCCCCTAGTGCCACAACTGAAACCCTCAGCCGTGTCCCTCTCTCTTCCTTCTGGATTCTTAGAGCAGGAGTCAGACCCCAGACCATTAGCATCCCTAACTGCAGGGATGTTCATCTCTGGCTCCCCAGAGATCCCACTCATGTTCTTACTCCACCCACCAGGTTCTAGTGGGAAAGTCAAGGATGAGCTCCCAGCAGTGTTCTCCAATGTGTAGCCTCTCAACAATGTTTGCACACCTTCACCTCTTTTTATCTCCTCCATCTGAAAGGGCAGGAAAAGTCTTAATACTGCCCTCCATTCAATATTCCTTTCAAATTCTGCATTTGGTGCACGTATCCCATGTTTAACCTTGGTAACCAGTATCTGTGGTATGGGTACCTCAGTTTAAGCTAAGACTTAGAAGCAGCACTCTGTCTTGCTCAATTACCTGCCCAGTGACTAATAGTTGTCAGGTAAGATAAGCTTGGTATTGGGACCTGGCTGGTGAACAAGTTTTTTTTTTAACTTTTCTGAGCCTCAGATTCCCCATAAGTAAAATGAGACTAATCAGAGGAACCAACTCTAAGATTGTGAGGATTAAGTGTGACAAATACACATAAAGGGTTTAGAGCCTGACACATTGGAAGTGCTTAGTGGTACCCCTTATCCAGTTCAGTTCAGCTAAGGAGCTAGCCGTGTTAGCTGCCTCCTTAAAACATGGTTCACTAATCTCTAGCCAGCTGGAGAGGGGCTGTGTCACTGGTCCCTGGGGAAACACTCCCTGGCCTTGGTCAGCGCCTCACTAGAAGCTGTCAAAAGCCACCAGGGGAAGGTCCCATTGAGAACTGAGCACAAAAGCAGGGTCACAACAGCTAACTGAATTAAGCAAGTTATCAGTCAGTAGAAAATGTGGTTAAATTTGCATCCACAAACCAGATGGCCAGCACAAGATGATTACGTTAGTTTTATGTTTGGTGAGATTAATTTGTCACTTTATTATTTTTTCTTTTGTGTGTTAAAAAAAAAGAGATTTAATTTTGTTATCTCTGGCAAAAGAAATCTATATAAAGAGTTTGTCCTTCATGAAAAACAAGGGATATGGTAGGATCTTAAAAAACAATTGTCTATTAATAGTCCAATTATACAAAATGTGGCCCAGAGAACTGAAATGCTGCCACCTATTGTTTCTAATCATATGAAGGATTTTTTTTTTTCCCCTCTTAAAAATCAGATCATGGGGCAGGGAATCCTTAATTCATTTTGGAGACACTTTTACACTACTAATTTTCTTAGGAGCGTGTGTTTCCTAATGTGTGTTATTATTTAGTAATTACAGGGTCTTATGTTAAGTTTTGATCTGGTAAACTTGAGGTAACCTCCTTCTTTTAAAGGTGAGAAAGAACCAAATGCATCTAAGAACAAATGGAATCTCGTAAGTTAGGGCCCAGGGTTGTTAACAGGGAGATTCCCAACACTTACTCTTTGGACATAAATAGTTCTTTCATGGCCCTTTTGAATGGGTCAAAGCAAAACCTGGAATTTTGAATGGCTCCTTTTTGTTAAGTGCTTTTATCCTTAACAGTTACTAATGAGTGTTCTAGGAAATTCATGAGTGCAGGCAGAGTTTCTTATACAGAATAACTAGGGTACAAACTTTATATATGCCTGCGCGTCTATTTTTTTTATGTGTGTGTGCATACACACACATGTGAAGCTTACTGAAATTTTTTGATCTCAAATCAAACATGAGGCTAACATTTCGTTCTTGAAATGGCTAAATCAGAGTATTGTCCATGGGGGACTGAGAATTGGGTTTTCAAACCCAGGTGCACACCGTAGTCAACCGTGGAGCTTTGTATTTGTTCTTCTAAAAAAAAAATTTAAGACTAGATTTAACTTTACAGAAAAGTTGTAAAGCTATTATAGAAAGTTACATAATTTGCAAAGTGTATTAGTATAGTACTTGTGCCACAACCAGGAACCAATATTGAAATAGTCACTGAAGCCCATACTTTGTTCTTATTTCCTTAGTTTTTGCCTAACGTCCTTTATCTGTTGCAGAATGCCATCCAGGATGCTTCATTAGATTTAGTTGTCATGTTTCCTTAGGCTCCTCTGGGCCGTGACAGTTTCTCAGACTTACCTTTGACAGTTTCGAGGGGTAGTAGGCAGGTATTTTGTACGGTGAACATCTCCACTTTCCCTTCAGCTGGAATTTATATGACGCTTTCTCATAATTAGACTGGGGTTTTAGGTCTTGGAAAGGAAGACCTCGGAGGTAAAGTCACATCATCACATCATGTCAGGGGTTCACGCTGTCACCACGACCTGCTGAAGTTTATTTGCTCCTCAGTCACCTGGCCGCGGCCGGACCTGTCAGGTTTGTTCACTATGAGGTCACTGTTTGCCATCTTTCTATACTGTACTCTGTGCAGCCCATACTTAACCTCAGAAGCAGAATGTGTACATAAATTATTTGGAATTCTTTTTTACATGGAAGATGTTTCTTTTATATTCACTTATTTACTTATTCGATCGTTTTTTTTTTTTTTTTTTTTTTTTTTTTTGCAGTTTTTGGCCAGGGCTGGGTTTGAACCCGCCACCTCCGGCATATAGGGCTGGTGCCTTACTCCTTTGAGCCACAGGTGCCTCTCTCAATCATTTCTTTTTTTTTATATATTTAATTTAATTTAATTTATTATTTTTTTTATTGTTAAATCATAGCTGTGTACATTAGTGCAATCGCCTGTACCCATTCTAAGATGCAATCATTTCTTTATATGATTATAAACCCAGGGATATTTGCCTCAGACCTTGAGTTATAATCTAGTATGTCTTTATTTTGTTGCTCAAATTATTTAGAGCTCAGCAGGTTTGATCCTTGGAAACTTTTTCCATTGGCTCTGCTGTCCCTTTGACATGCCCCATGATTGTGTTTTGGCGTGGGGATACATCTTACTTTATGGGACTATAATATGCTCCAGGCTTATCTTGAGTATTTCCTGGCCCAATCCAAAAATCAGCCATTTCTCCAAGACGCCCTGGTCCTTCTTACTGGAGAATGCCATTAGAAACTTATATCTGGGGCTAGCAGTACTTGTTGCTACTGGGATATCATTGTCTATCAGACTCTCTCAGCTGATAGAACAAGGAAGTGTATGGGTGTATGCTAACCTGTGTATATACACGTATCTGTAAATGTTGTATCTAAATTAGTTTATACTAATATATGATATAGATCAGTATGTGGTTTATACTGATAAGCTGTACTATGGTTTAGTTTACAAACTGAAGCTAATTTATAATTTCTATAGAGTCTTCAACTCTAGCCAATTACTACACAATTTATTCTAGCTGCTGTCTATCTTTATTTGTCTTACCCCAGAATACCCTGTGAAGCTTTTTTTTTTTTTTTAGTTGAGACAGAGTCTCACTTGGTCACCCTTGGTAGAGTGCTATGCCGTCATAGCTCACAGCAACCTCAAACTCTTGGGCACAAGCGATCCTCTTGCCTCAGCCTCCCAAGCAGCTGGGATCACAGGCGCCCTCCACAATGTCAGGCTATTTTTTAGAGACAAGATCTCGCTCTTGCTCCCAATGGTCTTGAACTTCTGAGCTCTACCAATCCTCCTGCCTAGCCTCCCAGAGTGCTCAGATTACAAGCGTGAGCCACTGTACCTAGCCTTGTGAAGCTTATGAAGCACACCTGTGTCTGGGGCGCACTGCCTGAAGATGATATACATCAGAAAGGTCGAATTGTCCCAGTATAGGCTCTCACGGGGCTATGTAATTCAGCTTTGTACCATTAGTTACAATTGCCCTCTAATACCTTTTTATAATGACTTTATTTGACATCCGTATTTGATTAATGTCTGTCACTCCCTCAAGACAATAAGCTCCTTGTTAGTTTTGGTTATCATTCTGTCCTCAGAAAGGATGCATTATAGGTACTTATTAAATCTTTGTTGAATGAATGGGTGGAATTGCAACAATAATGAGGAGGAGGAGAAAATATGCATGATTTATTGAACTCCTCGCTAAATGCCTTTCTAGTTGCTTTTGAAATATTGTCTCGTTCAGGGATTTGAAGCAGGTTTGGCTGACATCATAATCCAGCCCTTTCTGCTATGGAGTTTCTGCTGTTGGAAGCCCCTTAGTTCCTGCTGTGCAGGTCATGGGATCTCCTACTGGCCTGGATGGAGCTGTGTGGGTGGCCCAGGAAGAGGCTGGAGGCTGGACAAATGACAGCACCCATTTAGAGTGTCACCCAGGCCCCATTAGGAAATTGACTCCAATTTGGTTTGGGGACAGGGATGTTTTCTCCTGGCTCACAATGAAGGTGACATTGATTTGTAAGTCAGTGGTTTGGAGCAGGGAAGAGAGGCTTCTATGGGTGGAAAAGATCAATTAAATGATTATCCCAGCTGCCACACACTAATGCCTTTCTTACTGAGTTTCAGACTCAGGAAGCAGAAGGTTACACGCTTAGTCTTTTACAGAAAATCTAATTGCCAACTTTGTGATGCCAAATTTTATTAGATTGGGAAGAGTTGCTCTTAGTGACTGGCAGTTTCTGGCACTACCTAAAGCAGTGGTTCTCAACCTTCCTAATGCCACGACCCTTTAATACAGTTCCTCATGTTGTGGTAAAATTAATTTCAGAGCAACGTAGCAATGAAAGTAATTTTATGGTTGGGGGTCACCACAACATGAGGAACTGTTTTAAAGGGTCGCGGCATTAGAAAGATTGAGAACCACTGCCCTAGTTGCTTCTTGAGAATCTCTGCAGAATTGCAGGAAGGCTCACACACTTCCTTGGCAGGAGTGAGACCTTTGCACGAAACATTCAGATCTCTCTCCTGGACTGGCCTGTTAGAGAAATGTAAGGGCAGGGCCTGCTGTTCCTCTTTTTGACAGAGTCAGGCACAAGATGAGACACGCGGAGGCACTGTGTGACTAACAGTGCTGCAGAACGTTGTCAAAACTCCGCTACAGAAAATGAAAGCTTAGAAGGCTTTTGCTCTTGTGTGGCCTCAGCAGTCGCCACCTGGTTTCCCTTTGGAGTGAAGTTTGCACACCCCGTTGGCCTAGATCTTCCTTGCCCGGCTTTTGCCAAATGTGGAGAGGGGGAGTGATCCCCCAGGTTTGTTTGCCTCGGGTGGCCAAAGAAACGGTGATTTATTTTCCCCGAGTGTGTCACGAAAATGTAAGCACAGGGAGTTGGATTATTTTGGAGGGCGAGAATTTAGTAGGGGAGATGGAGATGGAAGAATTGCAGCAGTTTGGAGTCAGGGCCAGGGCCAGAGGGCCGCCCAGTGAGTTGGGGTAACATAAGCTGTCACTATTCAGGAGGTGGCCCGTGTAAGAAAATCTGATCACAGCGGGTGCATGACTTCAGCTAAAATTAACCTTAGCGGCTTCACATGCCTCCGCAGTGCTTTGAACTAGACACCCCCAGAGAGGGCACAGGCTGTTGCCTGAGGACCGAGCTGCCACCGTGGGTTGAGCCATGCCCATAAGCATCAACTTGTGGGTTCCCACCCGTGGTCAAAGTCGGGATTCCTGTGACCATTATAAAGTGGTAAGCAACCTTGAGGGACATGGGTGGGGGTCTCTGGGGAGAGATGACAAAGATTATTTGGATCAGGCTTATGTTTTAGAGATGGTTTCATTGTATTTCTACATGAGGTGGGACCATGAGTCCTCCAAAAGTTCCTTCATCTAAGTAACTTTTGGCTGAGCTAGCTGCTGCCTCTTCGTTGCTTTTCTGTTTTCTCACAGGGTGAGGGCTGAATGGGGTATTTTGGGAGCAGGTAGAGAAAGATCTATCTGTAAGTTTCTGGTGGCCTGAGGAAATACTATTGCCTAAAGCAAAGGTGGAGCTTAGGAGGCTGGATCACAAAAGTCAACAGGTGTGGCAGATTTCAACTGCTTCTTCCCTGTGGCTTCAGCAGGTGCAAATGGGGAGAATGAGGGGTGTTTTGTTCAGGGTTGGAGGAGCCATCAGGTAGTGCTCCAGAGAGCTTTCTGGCTTTTTTGGGGGGGGGGCTACTGATGGCAATTTTCTGTGCAGTGAGACCTGGGAATATCCCAGCAAGTGTACCACTGTCCCCTGTCTCCCCTGACCATGGCAACCTGAATGAAATCTTTCAAGCTGGAAAGCAGGTGCCTCTGTGGCTCTCCACAATAAGTGGGGACTTGTGTTCATAAAGCAAAAAGGCCTGATGCACTTTCTTCCTCTTTGCCTCCTTAACCTTTAGATAATTAATTAACATAACCTAGGGGCTAATGTCAGTCCTGGTGCTAACAGCTGTGTGGTGCTGTGACAGAATGTTCACTTGATGTGTTCAGAGGCCACAGCTTTGGGATAGAGAAAGAATCCCCTGACCTTATTATTCTTGCAAAAAATGCTGTAGTTTATCCTTGTCCTCCCAAAACTTATCCCTGCTCCCTCACCTATGTCCAACCCAACTTCTGGGGCCACATTGATGTTATCAGGCAGTTTGGCAGGGGCTCATTTTCTGGGAACAAGTGTGGGTCTCTTACTTGCCTAATGATTACTGCATATAGCTGACCTTGGAGTGACTGGTTGTAAAGTGTTTAAACTCCCAAATCGTTTGCTTAGGTGAACAGATGTGCAAAGACGTTCTGAATGATATGGGTATGAATAGTATAGGAGAAAAAAAAAAATCCTTGTGTGAGGATACCTTTTGACGTGGATTTGAGGCCTTTTTCCATGTGACTGTCAAGTTCTCTGAGTATTTTGTATCCTCTTGTCCCTCCATCCTCAGGGTGTACTGGCTCATTGAAAGCACCAAGCTGCCTGACATGGGACGTGTGTCTTGCTCTAGTTGTCCCACACCACCCACACCAATCACGATTAGTGGGGAATTCTTTGGATTATTTTATTTTTTTAACTCCTGGAGTCTAGGCTCACTGACCCTGGATGGGATTTTTTTTTTTTTTTTTTTTTTTTTTTTTCTTTTGAGGTAGGAAGTTAAAAATAGATATTTCAGTAGGAGGAAGCTATGGAATGTGGTTCTGAGCTTTGATGCACACATCTTACATGGTTGCATGAGGATTTCCACCCCTTGCTAAACCTGCTGGCTTAGACCAAGATTTCAAATCCCCATTTTCATAGGAACAGAAGACTCCCTCCAGTTTCATCCTAAAACTGAATGACCTGGCCCAGTTTTTCTAACTGCCTCGTGGCATAAAGATAACTGAATACCTAGGCTGTACATTTGTTCTGCCGAGATCTCACTGGCCTCATCTATGAAATGGGGAGAATGCAAGCTGCAGCTCCCTGGGTTTCTCAGGGTTGTGGTGAGGCCCAGATTGGGTTGTGTTTAGGAAAGGGCTGTGTAAACTGTAAGCACTGCAGATGGGAGGCAGGGCCAGCGCCTTGTTGTTGGAACTTTATTATTCTTCTTGAGATGAATCAATTGGGGCTTTATTCCAGGACTTTGTAAAATAAATAGTATCTTTGTGTAAATCTTTTCTTTTGTGCTCTGGGCTAGGTTGTCCCTGGGTAAGGGAGACACCCCTTCTTTCCTAGGTGCCAGCTTGTTATCTAGTGTCATCTTCCTAGTAAAAATTTATTATAAAAATACAAAACACACAAAAAATCTGAGATGCCTTCAGGCCTCAGAGTTCTGACATCTGGGCTGGAGAAAGGCCCAGGGCACAAGGGTCACTTCCACTGTGGCCAAGTTTCTAGACCATGGAGTCGCTGAGAAAGGAATGAGGCTCCCAGATGGGGGAGGAGCAGGGAAGTGCTTTCCTAGGGCCTGGCAGCACCAGCCACTGCTGGGAATTGCCTACTGTCTGGAGTTTTTAAAGTCTGTGCCACACAACTTTCCCACAAATGGCATGACAGTGTCTTTGCCAGGGTCCGTGCCCCTCTGCCTGATGGATGTCGCGCTCTGACCATTTATGAATATGTCACAGCTTCTTAAGTCCCTTTGAGTCTTCTTTCCTAAGCATGTTAGTCCCCATTGTGTATTACCTGTGCTCAAGGGCACTTTACACTTTTTTCTCCTTTAATCCTTGAGTTTGTATAGTAGGTACTATTACATCTCCAATTCATAGGTAAAGAAATGGAGTTTGAAGAGTTTAAGTGACTGACCTAGATGTAGGTACATTAATACAAAAATTTAGGGAGGTTTATGGGTTTAAACATTTTATAGTCCATCATTTCAAGGTCATTGCCTTATGGTCCATTGTTTTGGGTTGGCACATCCCTTATGTAAAAAATAAGCAAATTTATATTTATGTTTATTTATTTACACATGGCATAAGAATGTATTTTCTAGGCCCTAAATTCTTCCACCTCCCTTTTCTCTAGGTGAAACCAGAGGAGGCCTCTGCCACCTTGTTTTTACTGTTCTTCAGTCACCACCCTTCACATAGAAAGGAGGGGGTACCCTACAGGTCCTCCCTGGATCTGATTCTCCTAGATCAGTTAGGCTGCTGTGTAATCTTTCAAGAAACCTGACCATTGGGCGCCAGGGGAAATCCTTAAAATACTTACCAGGGACTGCTCAGGTTTCTTGGGTAAGAAACATCCTCAAAAGTGCACATCGTTTGCCTTGGGTGTTGGGAATTTAATAAGCAACATACACTTTATATAGGCACTCACCTGCAGTGGTCTGAAGGGTCCCAAGAAGACAAACAAACAACTCCTCCCCACATTCTTTTAAAATTAAAAAAAAAAAAAAAATGTCTCCCAGGCTTGCCTGAGTGATTGTGTTTCTGCACATCAGTCTCCTGGTGCTAAAGCACTAAGGACTCCATTGGAAATGTAAATGTTAGCCGGGAGGGTGGTTCCCTGCCTGAGCTGCCTGCTTCCTAGCAAGCCCCAGTGATGGAGCGGACCAAGGGGCAGGTGAGTTTTGTTCACCTGGGTCTGGCAGACACAGTAGAGGGTCCAGTGGCTGGGAAGGGCACTTAGGGACATGTGTGAGGGTGGTGGAATCAGTGTTGGGGGGTAGGGCTGGGCAGTGTGAGGACAGCAAATGTTTAGGAGATCAGTGCCAAAAACCCTTGAGACTTGTGCAAAAGAGTGGTGGTCAGGAGGGCCTTTGAGCCAGCCTGTAACAAGTATCCACTGAGGTACTGCAGAGGGATGCCCTGAGCTCACCAGCTATTGCTGGCCCTGTAAACAAACCTGGGAGCGACCCAGCTGCGGCTCCGGCTCACACTCTCTTGTCCCTTCACCCACTGGGAAGCAAAACTTGGCAAGCAAAAACCTCTTGCCCTTTCTGAGAAGGATTCTGCCTGCCTTAGAAAGCACCAGTAAGAATAGAGTTTTTTTTTTTTTTGGAGACAGAATCTCACTATGTTGCCCTGAGTAGAGTGCTGTGGCATCACAGCTCACAGCAACCTCCAACTCTTGGGATTAAGCAATTATCTTGCCTCAGCCTCCCAAGTTAGCTGGGACTACAGGTGCCCACAACAGTGTATGACTATTTTTTGTTGCAGTTATCATTGTTTTACAGTCTCACTATGTTGCCCTGGGTAGAGTGGCGTGGCGTCACAGCTCACAACAACCTCAAACTCTTGGATTTGAGCAATTCTCTTGCCTCAACCTCCCAAGTAGCTGGGACTACAGGCGCCCCCCACAATGCCCAGCTATTTTTTTTGTTGTTGTTGTTGCAATTGTCGTTGTTTAGCAGGCCCTGGCTGGGCTCGAACCCACCAGCCTCGGTGTATGTGGCTGGCGTACTAGCTGCTGAGCTACGGGTGCCAAGCCAAGAATATAGATTTTTATTGAGGATTTCCACGGGGGAGAATTTAGATTGTACACACTTTAAATGCCCTTCTCTCCTCCAAGCCTTTCTGCTCCCACCCAGACTGCCTCCTAGCGTCCCAAGCATCCCAGCCCCAGTCATTCCACACTCCTGGAGTTCCCTTTTTCTCATGCAAAGTGTTTTAGCTCCGTCTGCACTCCCCTAAATTTGCATTCTCATACTCTTCATCAATTCTGCAAAACAAAGACATTTCCTCCTGGGGGTGCGGAGGGAGGCTGTGGAGAGAAAATCAGAACACTTTTGTCTCTAGTCTCACCTGCGTGTACTCAGTGACTAAGAATTGACTCTCCAAGGAAAAAAGCCCAAGGGGTAAAAATTGCCGATTTCCAGGGTGTAAATCCTTCTACCAAGACTGATTATAATTCAGTAAAATATATTATACCACGATATAGTATTTTCTTCATACAGATATGATAGATGTAAATAATTTCAAGAGTACAAACTGCAGTAAAACGTAAAATAATTAGGAAGCGATGAGTTTTGAGTATTACCATCTTTACAAATACAATTTCTAATTGTAAGTTTATATAATTTAACTTTAAAATAATGGCTTTAGTTAACAACCAGCTCCCAAAGATCATGAATATTTTATAATCCACTCTCCTGAGCTAGTCCAAGCCTGCCCTGGCAGACTGCTGTGGGGGTCTGCACCCTTTTTAATTGTACTTCAGCATCCTATATAGTCAGGTGGGTCCGAATACCAGGCTGCGGAAACTGTCTCATAGCCTGTTACTTGCCAGTGCCTGCTCGCTGCCTCTTGTTGTGACTGGTCTAAAAGACACATAAAATACCTTAATTTCATGGACTTTATGACCAGGCAGTGAAAGGTAACAGATTCATTCTTCTGTACCACCCATTTCATTGTCTGTTTATCCATCCCCCATCCCCCATCATTCATCTGTCTTGTCTTCCACCCACTCATCCATGGGTCCATCCATCTCAATGTTCACCAGGCTGTTTACCCAGGTCTTCCTCCCTCCCGTTCTTGGATCCTTCCTCCATCCATTTTCCCTTTTCCCATCCATCCGTCCACCCCCCCACCCCCCCACCCCCCCACCCCGTGGCGACTCCAGTAGTGAGTCAAGTGTTGTGCTAGTGGCTCAAATTTACGGAAATCTTGTCCTCTACTTTGGAGATGCTCCTAAATTGAGGGACACATGGGTACTTCGTTATAATAGCCATAATAAAGGCTTATATAAAGTGCTTTTGGAGGCAAGAAAGAAAAACATGTAATTCTATGTGGAGAATGGGAAAGGGGGCTGGGAGTGGTTTATAGGGATGCACATTTGATCTGGGTTTTAGGATATAAAAAATACAGGCACTGCCAGAGGGTGGGGTAGAGAAGCCCCCCCAGGCAGAGAGGGTGGTGTGTGCAAAGGCACAGAGGCTGGGGAGTAGGGGGCACAGGCATGTGTATTATTAATTATACACTAAGATTTCAGAGAAGGCAGAGAAGCCTGGGAGTCAGGACTGGTTTCTAGGAGGAGGAGACATTCTGCTAAGTGGAGGAGGTAAAGGAGCCGCGCCAGTCCAGAGAACGTGCTGGTGGGTTAGAGTGGCATGGAGCTGAAGTGTGAGCAGGGCCACTTGCTGATGGACATGAAGGGGTTTGTGGGTTTGGGGACATGGAAACTAAGGAAAGGCAACTAACATTTAAGGGCAACAGCTATGTACAAGGCCCGTGCTAAACACTGTAACAAACATTAAATCCTCACAGTAGTTCTCAGGCCAGATAAGATTATTATCTCATTTTACAGATGTGGAAGCTGGGGCTCAGGGAGCGGTGATTTGCCTAGGGTTACAATGTTATGGCATACTCTGTGTTCAGATACGTGCTCAGTCCTGCAGGTCTCATCTCATTCTCTCCTCTCAACAGTCTTGTGAAGAAGAAACTGAGACACAGAGGGGTTAAGCATCCTGCGAGAGGTCACCCAGGCCTTCAAAGCCCTGGCTCGGCTTGGTGGTGCCCAGAGTCCTGGGGAGCTTGTGTGTGTGTCAAAAGCTAAAGTGAGGCATTTAGGCTGCATGGGGGCTCTGCAGGTGACCCTGGAGATTTTGGGGCGTTGGAGGACCAAATGGAGGCTACTATTTAACAGGTCAGTTTGTGACCAGATCAGAGAAAAGCCTGTGTTATGGCCCAGGTTTTCAGCACCCCCATAGGTGTGGCTGCCCTGCCTGTTCTCATTGCTTTTTGTTCTGGTTGCTGTCAAAAAGAGTGAACTCCCAGCTGTCCCCAGAGCTGCAGAGGAGGGCCTGATTCCCATCAGAAGTAGAGGAAACACTTGGAAAGGGAATGCGTCTAATTAGTAACTAATGAACAACACAGGAAGGGAGAAGAAACACTTGAGAAATTTCTAGTGGGGCTCTGACATTTGGCTTTCTCAGAGATGTTAGACATCGTGGGTAAAAGTTGTTGAGGTCTGAGTTTTAAGGCTTGAAGAGAGTGGGAAGAAGTGCTGCAGAGAGGGACTCAATTTTGTTCTTTAGCGATCAGTAAGAATTTCACTTTTTATTTGTACTTGGCCTTATTTGACTTTCCAGAGAGGCCCTAGGGAGCCCTGGAAACATTTTGTAAGCTGTTTGGCCCTGTGTACATTACTTAACCTTTTAGAGCCTCTGTGTTCTAATATGTAAGATGGGACTGATCATTCATTTATTTGAGAACTATTTAGTGAGCATCTACTATGTTCTAGAAGTTTTCCCGGGAGGAAAACAGAGTGCAAGAGAGGAAGTTCTAGGCATTGAATGTGGGTTAACTTGAGGTGTGGAGGAAGCGGGCACCTATGCCCTCAGCCTCAAGGCATCACCAGTTCCTCCCAACACATTCCCAAGCCGGTTTTATTTTTCTAAAGGCACAATTTCAAAACCTTGGGAGGTGCTAAGCATACCTGCTTGTAGCTTTTCGCAACAGACAGTGTCACCATTGTGTGTCCTTGGGGCCAGTCCCAGGCACAGCTGTGGCATCCGCTGGTGTGCGGCGTCCCAGGCTAGTCTTGCCCCGCCGCAGACTGGAAGAACTGGGGGACTTTACCCCTGAGCGTTTTTCTGTTCGGATAGAACCCTGGATGGCCACTCATGTTGTATTGGCATTTCTGTTTTTGCTTCAGTGACATTGTTGTGAAACTATGTTTGCTTTGTGCTCTGGTGACATGGGAAAGTGTTGGCTTCCCTTTTGGGTCTGTTGGTCCTGAGTGACAAGTTCCCAGGGACAGGAGTCACTGTGATGGCTGTTGTGCAATAAGCCTTTCGCTCACTGCTTTTCCCACACTGCTGTGGCACTCGGCCCTCTGTGGCTGGTGGTTTCTGTGTGGGCACCTCATTACCAGTGCAGCATACATAGGGGCCAGAGTCGCTGCTTTCAAACCCTGTGTACTCATCATGTGACTTTGGGAAAGTCACTTTACCTCTTAGAACCTCTGTTTCCTCATCTGTGAAATGGGGAAAATAATGCCCCATTAGTAGATGTTAGGCCCTCTTGCACTATTTTTTGGGCCAGGCAGTACTCTTTACCATCCTTCCAGTATACAAAGTACTTTTCCAACAGATTACAAAAGGAATCTGTTGTTTGCAAAGTGCTCACATCGTTCGTCATCCTCTCAATGGTAATTATAAAAACAGCTAATGTGTTGAGCCTTTATTATGTCCCAGACATTGGAGATCATCTCCTTTCAGTCCCATGGGTAACCTGAATAGGTAGGTGATCTATTTTATAGATGAGGAAACTGAGGCTCAGGTAGTTTAAGTAACTTGCCTAAGATCGCTGTGCTAGGAAGTGGTTGAGGCATGTTTGGGACTTAAATGATCGGAGTCTAGAATTGTTCTCTTCATCTTCACAGTAGACTTTTGGCAAGTGGTAGTTATTACCCTACCTAAGACTAGAGTAAGACCAGCACCTGGCACAGGGTGGTGCTCAGGCAACATCTGCTTAATGCGTCAGAGCATACATGCACCTCTAAGGGAGCTGAGATTCAGAGGTAAAGCTGGAGTAAGAGTCAGAGGGAAATGGGAGCGGAGGGGAGACGCTGAAAGGAGACAGATATTTGGTGGGACCTCACCTAATGTGCAAACTGTAATGGTACATTTCAAAATTATGAAGAATAGAGTATAAATGTCTTACCACAACAAATAAGTAAGCGAGGCGATGGTTATGTTTGATGTAGGCATTACACATTGTATATCAAGTCAGTACATTTTACCCTATAAATGTATCATTGTATGCGGTTATGATTTATTTATTTATTTATTTTTATTTTTATTTTTTTTTGCGGTTATGATTTAATGAAGAAAAAAATAGCAGGAGTAAGAATTGTGCTAGGATGTGGGGAAAGAAGGAAACCCTGAGTGGTGATAAGCTGTGCCACTCTCTCTGGTCACAAGCTCTGTGTGTTTATGTGTTTGAAACAAAGGCATGCGTTATCGCATGTGGGCAGGTATCGGGGTGTATCTTCATTTGGTGGTTGTGCAGGCAAGTAGGTTAGTGTGGAGAAAAAGTATGAAACTAGCAGATGGCTCCTCCTCCCCTTTACTGTCTTCTTGGTCCAGACAGAGTATAAATGTTTTTGTTAACCATATTACAAAATGTATGTCAAGAACAAGGGCTGGTGGTACAGTTCCTCATAGGCTCAAGGGTAATGCAGAACCCAGTCACATCTCAGTGCTCCTAGAGCTGAGCTTTCCAGAAGTCTCACCTAGCTGGAGATCAGCTAGCAGCCAAAAACCTGCCTTACGGAGCCTTGGGGCAGCGGGTGCTACAAAAATCTTTCTCCTTATGTGTTTTTTGGAAAAGTCTCAGCCCTGCTATCACTCGAATAGTACTTATTCTTCCCTTACGCACAGTTTTAAAAGACTCTGGGGCCTTTTAAGGAAGGTCCAGCAACTTAACAGTCCCTAAGGGTATCCTTGTATACATCAAAACACTATTATTCATAGTGACATCCAGGGGCCACCAAGAAAAAGTGAAATGTGTTAATTAAAAAGTAGGGATTTTTATAATCCATTTGGAAAAGATTCCCAATGGAATGATTGTAAATGTGTGGCTCTCAGAAGTGTAAAGTTGCTGTGCTAACCACTTTTGTGATCTTATTTGATTCATAAAACAACTGTATGTCACTGCTGCACAAATGGGAGATATCCTGACACTCAGAGGGGACACGACTCACCAGGGCGGTCGCTCAGCAGGTGAGACGAAGGCAGAACTCAGCCCTGGTCCATGCGAGTACCAATGCCTTCTCGATCACTGTGATTGTTGAAAATGCACAAATACCCTAAAAAATATAGCATAGCAGAAAATGGCCCTTCAGGTTGGGCATATAGGGTGCTCTGAGAACACTGGGCAGGGCTGGACTCTTCTGAGAAAATGAGGAGCAAAGCCAGCATTCAGACCTAGAGCTTGTTGTGCTGTGCAGCCTTGAGCATAAGATTTGCTTCTCTGTGCTCCACCTCGTTCTCTAAGGTATGTTGCTGGGGAACTGGAGCTGGAATCATTACACCCATTTGACCATTGTGAGGCTGTGCTTCTCAATGTCAAAGCAGGGGGTACGTAGATGTAGGGAAGGGAAGTAGAAAAAAGCCAGCAGCTAATTTCAGTTTCCTCACCCCACGCTGTGCAGTTACATGGCTCTGTGGATTAGCTGGGTGTTGTGGCAGGTGCTTGTAGTCTCAGGTATGCAGTGTGGTAAGATAGGCAGATGGCCTGAGCCCAGGAATTTAAGGTTGCTGTGAGCCATGATGACGCCACTGCAACTGTGCCCAGGGCACAGAGTGAGAGTCTGTCTCCAGAAAAAAAAAAAAAAGAAAGGTTATGTGGGATAGCTGTGGAGTGAGTACCGTGCTCCTTGTTTAGAAGCTGTGGATGCAGAAATGAATGTGTCACCAGCCCTACCCTTGATAACAAATGGTGCATTTTGATTTTCTTAACCGCATTATTGTTCAGGCTTAGAAATGTCGTTATGTTGATGATGTTACTAAAGTCCAGAGTGACACCTCTTGAATTGAGGACAAACGGTAGCTTTCCCTTTATAATTAATCCACTGGAAGTGCCTCAGACACTAAATGACTGGTTTGCTTTAATCTTTAGCCCCACATTGGCATTTCCTTCTAAGAAATAAATACATCTTACTCTGTTTCCTGTGGAACTGCTGTTCTGATGCCATCTGCCCTGGATTCATCAGCTGGTCTGGCATATCAGTCTGGATTTGTAGTTGGGTTATGGCTGCATTCTAGCACTTTTAGTGTGGTTGTTTTGGAGAATTTCCTGGGGTTCCTTTCTGGAGAGCTGCCCCCACTTCCTTCATTTGATGGTTAATTGCAGTATAAACTTAGCAATGTTATTATCCCTGTTGGTTTAACACAGTGCAGTTATTATCTGTTCTTGTTATTACAACTAATGATCAGGTTCTCTACCTCACCTGATCTGTCAAAATGTTCCCTTTTGGGTTTCAGCCTGTTTGATAAGGAATGATGTGGAGTTATAAGCAAACAAGTGACACACTCCTTGAAATTCTGTCAGGGGTAATAGAGTGAATCAGAATGAATTCACTGTTCAGCTGTCTTTGCTGCCTCCCTCCTTTTATCTCTTCAAGTCTTTTGACAGCAGCTTCTCTGCCTCACAGAGCAATTCTGGAGCACTGAGTCCCTGGATAGGAGGTGGGGGAGGGAGCCTCAGCGAGATGGAGGGGTCAGATTGGCAAGGCAGCTGTGTCAGTGGGCTCCTTTTTGGGTACTGGTGTCCCAAAGGATCTTCAGTGCCATTCTCCTGGGAATGATTTGATGATCTGGGGCTGGGATTGGGGATGGGATAGTGGTTTCGTTCTTTCCTACCGTGTAGGTCTTTGTCTTGTCAGTTTCTACTGAAAGTTTACTTGTACCCTCCTGGGGGCAGACCAGGCTCAAGGATCCCTGGACTCCCAGGAGGAAGTAACAGCAGTCTTCAAGTCTCCATCATTTGGGGGATGAAAGGCTTTGGAGAAAATACTTCTGGACACCTGAGGCTTAGACAGGAAGTCCTGCATGCTTTTTAGTCTTACTTAAAATCTTTCAAACACATGTTGCTTCATTTTTGCTAAGTTGCTAAACCTGATGGGATCTGTCTTTTCTAACTAAGGGTACTGTGAGTTTATTTTTCAAAGTGCCAGTTGGAAGAATGGTTTCCATTGCATGAGCTACGAAAACAGCAAGTGAAGGAGATGGGGCTGAATTTATGTCCATGCTCAGCATGGCCCTCGAAAAGTAATTTAAAAAATAAATCTAGGTGTTTTCTTGTGGTTTGCTTCTTAAAATAGTTGAGCGTTGGAGTGGGGAGTGGAAACTCCAGATAATTAATGATCCTGGTTAGATGAGTCCTGATTAATGAGTTTGAGCTATGTAGTGATTTATTTTTCCTTCCGCCTCCTCTTTTCAATCAATAAAGAGATTCTGGTTGGAGGATTTGCTGAGAGCTCACATTACTTAAGTCTCAAGTGTAATCAGTTTCCCAAGATGTGCCCTTTTTCTCTCTGTTCACCTCAACTCAGCAAGCACTTACTGATCTCCCGCGGTGTTCCAGCTTCCCTGCAAGGCATAGGACCAGCTGAGCAAAGATGGGCCAGATAGTTACTGCCAAAATCTGGCAGTGGGAGTGAGAAGGTGGTGCCGGCATGCGAGTTCTGGATGTTTGTATCCTCATATGCAGGAGAGATTTGGATCAGGAAGTGAAGAGTGACTTCATGGAGGACAGGCATTGGAATTGAGTTTGGCAGGGTCGCTGTAGGTGGAGGCATTCAGGTGGTAGCTTGAGTTCAGAGTTAGAGAAGTGTGAGGTACATCCCTTTTTCCTTAAGGTAATCGTAATTGTTACTGCTAAGCACTTTTTATGTTTAGGTGTATTATCTCAGTTCTTATAACATGGACTGGCAAACTTCTTCACAAATGGATGTGGCTGTGGCCCAGTAGAATATTTGGGTGGTGTGGGTGGGTGAGGAGGAACAGAGTCTCACTCTGTTGCCCCAGGCTAGAATGCTGTGACATCAGTCTACCTCACAGCAACCTTAAACTCCAGGGAGTAGCTGGGACTATAGGCGCCCACCCCAATGCCTGGCTAATTTTTTTTTCTTCTACTTTTAGTATAGACAGGGTCTTGCTGTTGCTCAAACTCCTGAGTTCAAGTGATCCTCCTACCTCAGCCTCCCAGAATGCTAGGATACAGATGTGAGCCACCACACCCAATCTTGTCCCAGTAGAACTTTGGTCAGCTGGAATTGTCCCGATTATAGTTTGCCAGTCCCTGCCTTATGATATATCAGTAAAATTCCCATGTTACGGAGGATAAAACTGAGGGCAGAAAGCATAATAGAAATTAACTTGCCTGGAGCCAAGGGCCAACTTGACTTGGTCAGATTCCAGGGACTATGTTCTTTTATGTACACTGCCTTGTTGCGAGGGTCAGAATACATTCTAGGGAAGAGCAGATGAATGATAGGTCTGCCTTGACTCACAGTGTGAAAAGTTTGCCTTTAATTCAATGGGAAGTGGGGAACTATTGA
The DNA here is from genome assembly GCA_963574355.1 of Loris lydekkerianus. Taxonomy (NCBI): domain Eukaryota; kingdom Metazoa; phylum Chordata; class Mammalia; order Primates; family Lorisidae; genus Loris; species Loris lydekkerianus. The sequence goes on from CAUYPK010076923.1 coordinate 81,982, forward strand.
CAGTTTTATTTGGACAGGCCATTGGATTAGAGCTATGTCCTGGGAAGATGCCTTTGGTAGTGGGGTGTAGGTAGATTAAAGTTGAGCGGAGAAGAGTTCTTCTTTTGGATAGAGGGTTCATTCTTCTAACAGAGCCACTTCTGAGCATGATAGCTTTATAAATTCTCCCTGGTGTACCTGACACGTGCTTGGCCTCACTGTGGCTCCACAGTGTGTACACATGTAGTCATTGAAAGGAATTTGTTTCACTCTGGTTTCCTGCTGGATTATGCAGATACACAAAGGATGCAAGTTTTAGAGACAGTGCATTTATTTGAAAGAACCATAAACACCTAGGAAGAAACGGGGCAAATGCACCAGCATCTCCTTCCCCTCAGTAGTGTCCTCAATATCCACTTGTCCTATAGCTGATGTTCTTGGTGCTCATGGCTTTACACTTTGGAGTGTTTAATGGTCCCTCCCACATGGCTGGGGAGATCCCTCTAGGGTTAGAGCAGTGTGGGTATACTTCCTGTCTGCCAAGTTAGGGCAGCAAGCCTTGCTCTGTATCCCAGCTTGGACAGTTCCTGACCTGCTTACCTTTTATGTTCTATCTTACTTTGTGATTCCAGGTGGGCTATATTCCAGACTCTTAAAATTTTGCTACAAGAAGAGGAAGAAGTCCTGAGTCACTTATGTCCTGGAGGCTGAGGGTAGAGGATGTGGCTGGTTTGGTGATGCCAATGTTAGAATTTCTAATTACAGTAGAACTTTCATAGTTGACCATCTCCGTACAGTGACCACCTTTTTTTTTTTTTTTTAAAATAAAAATTACATATTATAATTTTCACCTTCTTAAGTTGACATAATTTGTGTAGGCTGGACATGCACCGCATGCGTATCAGTACAGTAGGCCTGGTTCCTTATGTTGACCACTTCCTGAATGTTGACCAATTTGTTACAGTCCCTTGGGCAGTCAGCTTACAGAGGTTCTAGTGTATTCGCTTTTATTTGCTGAACACCTAGTATGTGCCAGATTTTGTGTCCTTAATATGTTTGAGCTTATTTCATCTTTGCAGTGGCCCAATGATATGTATGTCAGAGAGCACAGAGGTGATTCGCAGCACAGCAAGTAAGATAGGAGGCAAATCTGTTTGTTCCAAAGCCCCCTTCTTTACCATCCTCCCTGCTGGCTTTGCTTCCTGAGCCCTGGTGTGAGCAGGGCTGGGGCTTCTATTTGGTGCTTCAGTGAGTCTTCACAATTGCCTTCTGTTATTGGACCCATTTTACAGGTGAATAAATTGGAGCCCAGAACAGTGAGTGAGTTATCCAAACACATTCAGATAATAAGCGATAGAACTAGGCTTGGGTTTTGATTTTTATTTTTAATTCCTTTAGAGAATATAATGGAGGAATATGTCTAGAGCGAGTAGGAGGATGACATGGAGGGGATGATGACTCAACTAACATTTATATTTGTATTCAGGGAGGCAGTGTTGTAGAGTGTCTAAACAATTCTGAAATAAGCCTGGGCTTAAATCCTGGCACTGCCATTTCCATGTGACCCTGGACAAATTACTATTTCTTTGTTCTTTAGTTTCCTCTTCTGAAAAATGGACCCAGTGATAGTATCTACCATGTAGAATGAGGATTGAGGGCGGCGCCTGTGGCTCAGGGGGTAGGGCGCCAGCCCCATATACCGAGGGTGGGGGGGTTCAAACCTGGCCCCGGCCAAACTGCAACAAAAAAATAGCTGGGCGTTGTGGTGGGTGCCTGTAGTCCCAGCTACTCAGGAGGTTGAGGCAAGAGAATTACCTAAGCCCAGGAGTTGGAGGTTGTTGTGAGCTGTGTGACGCCATGGCACTCTAGCGAGGGTGATAGAGTGAGACTCTGCCTCTACAAAAAAAGAAAAAAAAATGTAGAATGAGGATTGAATGAATTAACATGTGTAAAATGTTGATACTAGTGGCTGGCATGTAGCAGGACTGTATGTTAGTTGAATTTATTGAGTTTCTGTTTGGCATAAGACACTTTTATTTTCAAATATGTTGTAGTACCCTGTCCTCATAATAACTGACAAATAGATAGGATTGATCCCATCTCACAGATGAGAAAACTTAAGACTCGGGAGATGAACTAACTCAACATGAAGTCATTCATCCATTTATCCACGGACACATATTGAGAAATTTTAGCATTCTTTGTACTATTGTAGGTACTTGGGATACACATTGAACAAAACAGACCCAAATTCCTACAGAAGTGAGACTGAAACCCAAGTCTGTCTCTTTTCCTTTTAATATTATTTTTTTCCCCCTTTTCTTCTTACTAGTTTCACTCAATGATCTTTTAAATTTCAGGAGTTTCATTGTAATTCATCATCATTACAAAGATGGCAGTCCACTTCTTTAGCCTTCTCCATAGTTAAAGAGTTGAAAATGATCCTGTTTTATTAGATTTTCTGTTTTTGACAACTTGGGAGTCACGGGAAAGAAGACTAGTGTGTATTTAAGGATGGGGTCATCGGGCTGCAGTATAAAACAGAAGCATAGTGTGAGCATGCTGCTTCTGCTTTTGGGTCTCTGCAGTGGGGGACAGAGCTAGATGGGTGGATGGCGGGCAGGTGTTGTAATTGGCACCTCTTGATGCACTAGAATGTGTAGCTTTGTCTCGCCCTTTCTTGGAATGAGCACCCTCGTGCTCCCATGTTCCCCAAGTGGCGGAGCCAGAGAGGCTGCCTCCCTGGAGGGACCCTGCTTATTACAGGTCCAGTCCTCGCTCCTGTTCCTTTTCTCCGAGCCTTGAGGGGCCGTGCCTGATTGTGTGAGATTATCCTGGGTGAACTATTTGAAAACAGGAGGGAGAATGAGAGACTCCCTGCTGCTCTGGGAGTCACACAGACAGCTGGAGGTTGAACACTCACCTTCATCATTTTGGTGGCGGCATCGTGTGGATTAGTATGTGAACATGTTGTAATATACTAAGGTGGGACACTTCTCTTTTGGGGTAGTCATTCATTCATTATCACTCTGGGAAAAAAGAGGTATTGATATGCAGGGGCCTGGATGTCCACATACACACCCCAATGCAAGCTCATAAATCTGAGCATGGAACTTAGCATTCAAAATTGATGGGGAGGTGTTTTGTTGTTTGTTTTTGGCTCTGACAGTTGGGGGAAAAGTTTTCATTTGAGAGTTTTCTTATGCTTATCAGCCTGTTTAGAAGTACCTCTCCCAATGTGTACAACTATTATATTCCAACAATTTAATAAATGGAGCAACATGACAACCTAAAAAAGGAAAATATTCTTTTGCCCTAATGATTCTGTTACCAAGAAGAGCGGGTCTCCTGTACTGATTCCATAGTGACCCAGCCTTTGCCTTCCAGGATGCTGTGCACACCAGTGTTGTGTTTAAGTATGTTGGAATTTGTTGAGTTTTGTTCACACAATCCCAACAGTGAAAATGATGCCTGGCTTTTCCATTAAACCAATTAAATTGGAGATTATTGTGAGGCCATAAATAACTTCACTCACACACGAGTAATTGAGGGTCTTTGTTTTCATACTTGGCTCCTTTCTAAGGGACCCAGGCTCCTGAGAACTCAGCTAACTCAATAGCGCTCCTTACCCTGACATGGCCCTGTTAGAGATGCCTGTTGGGTGGTAACCTCCCCATACGTTGTTTTCTCAATAAAGAAGAAAAGATGGGAAGGGGTGGGGGACATTTTGCCTCTGTCTAGATCCGCAGCCTCTCAAAGCCGTCTGGAGCAGACTGTTTAGTTCCGTGTCCCCTGTCCCATTCAGGCCTCTGTATGTTTTGAAGCTTTCTTTAGCTTTTCCCTGAGCCTTGATGGCAGATCTCTCAATAGCGAAAGCCCAACGATGGTTAGCTGAATGCCTGCTAAGCACAATGCCCTGAATGTTAATGGTCTTGGCTGGCTCCGGAAGCTCGGCAGTGGGATGGTGGCTGCTGTGCCTGTCTGAGCAGCTGCCTCCGACTCAGAGATAGGGTCCGACTGACTTCCTCAAGTTGCCTGTTTGCTTTTTTGCAGATCTACACAGACTGGGCCAATCATTATCTAGCAAAATCTGGCCACAAGCGTCTCATCAAGGATCTCCAGCAAGATGTGACGGATGGTGTCCTCCTGGCCCAGATCATCCAGGTTGTGGGTAAGAGCAGATTTTACCTTGAAATTACCAGCTACTGTGGAGCTAGCCCAAAAGCAGTCTAGTGGAGTGGGTGGAAGGGAACACAGAAATCTCTAAGGAGAAGGCAACATTTCTCATGTATTGACAATTTATTTGATTTCATGCTTTGACTCAGGTTGTGAGGGTACCCGCTTGCTCTTTTACTTTCCCTGTTAAGATCACACACACGCACACACAGCAATCTCATCTTGATCTTCTTAGAGGAAAGACTGGCCAAGGCCAGAAGGAAATGCTGGTGGGTTTGGAGAGGGGTGCCTCTTCCCCTGCTCTTGCCTATTCCTATTTTTTATGCTTTCTCATTTCCCATCTTGTATGGTACTGTTTCTGAGGATTATTCTGGAAATACACACACACACACACACACACACACACACACACACACATATAAAATGAGGCTGGTTTAATTCTGCCACCTCTAATTGGGTCTGAAAAATCAAAGGCTGAAACTCCAGAAAAGGTTGGTTGGTTCTGGTTTTAATACTAGGGGAACGGATCTTGAGCAGAGGGAATTCTTGTGCCTTGGCCATGCACTGGGAGAAGAGACTTCCTTCTGGGAAGAAAGGCGGGTGTATGCTGGCCGCGGCTGTGGCGTGGGCTTTATGGGAACCTCCCCGTGGCCTTGCCTGAGAGCTCTGAGCAGACTGAGCAGGCGGGAGGTCAATTAGGCAGCATTAGGCTGATTGTTGTCGCTGGTAGCCTTGGCAGTCGATTGTGCCAAGGGAGAAGGCACAGGCAGAGGATAGAAGTTCCAGCCCCTCTGGCATGTGTTGTTATGGAAAAGTTTGTTTATCCTTCAAGCGTGAGAAGTTGCCTTTCATAGTTTCAGGTGTTCTTAGATCTGCAGACAACATACCTGAAAACACAGGCTGGCCTTAGTGGAAACTTTTGGGCTGCTGCTGTTACTCAAACAAGAAGTTTTCCTGCTATCCTAGATTGCTTTCATAAGAAGAGCTGCTGTTGGACCTCTTCTTCCTTTTTCCTCTTTGCTGTGCTGTTTAACAAATTGTTATGAAATTGTCTACTTAAGAACAACAAGACATATTTACTATGTCACAGCTTCTGAGCATCAGGAGTCTGGGCATGGCTTAGCTGGGTGCCTCTGCAAGGCTTTTGACAAACTATTGGCCTGGGCTATATTTTTATCTGGAGGTTTGACTGGGGAGGAGCTGCTTTTATTATCAGTTGGGTTGTTGGCAGAACTCTTTTCCTTGTAGTTATAGGAGTATGGGTCCTGGTTTCTCACTGGCTATCCCTGGAGGCCACCCTCACCATTTGGAAGCTGCTTACCCCCCTTGCCACAAGGCACCCCTCTTCCCTCCCCCAACCATTATGGCCACAAACTTACTAGTATTATTTTTTTGAGACATAGTCTCACTGTGTTGCCCTTGGTAGAGTGCCGTAGTGTCACAGCTCGCAGCAACCTCAAACTCCTGCGCTTAAGCTATTCTCTTGCCACAGCCTCCCAAGTAGCTGGGACTACAGGTGTCCACCACAACACCCGGCTATTTTTTGTTGCAGTTATTTAGCTGGTCCAGGATGGGTTCGAACCTGCCACCCCTGGTATATGTGGCTGGTGCCATAACCACTGTGCTACAGGCACTGGGCCCACCACCAACTTCTTTTTTTTTTTTTGCAATTTTTGGCTGGGCCTGGGTTTGAACCCACCACCTCCGGCATATGGGGCCAGCACCCTACTCCTTTGAGCCACAGGCGCCGTCCCATCACCAACTTCTCTAATGCCAGCAAGGGGGAGAAAGTTTTTAGAGCTTGTCTGCTAGCAAGAAGCAATGTTATATAATGTAAAGTAATCTTGGGTCTCACAGTTCATCCCTTGGCTATGTTCCATTGGTTAGAAGCTAGTCACAGGTCCTGCTCACACCCCAAGAAAGGGGATTGGACAAAGGCAGGGGTAGCAGAGTATAGGCATCCTTGGCAATCACTGTAAAGTCTATCTGGGTCACTCCTTTCAGTTCCTTTTCCTCCCACTGTTCACCATCACTTGTACCAAGCTCTTTAAAAAATTTCTCTTATTCAATTTTCTCAACATCCTTTTCAAGTAGATGCTGTTCTCCTCATTTCACAGATGTGGAAATTGAGGTTGGGCAAAGATCACATGTCTAGCCTGTGGGAAGATTCTAAGCTGGGTCATCCTGCTTTGGAAGCTTCTTGTCTTCACTCTGCGGTGTTATATCACTTTTCACTCTAGAGACAATTAATCTAGTCCAGGACTTTACCCCCCTTCACTTTAGGTTAGTAGCCATTTACTGAACACCCAGCTGTGTGCAGCATTGCACTCCTCACTAGGAATAAAGAAAGATTGTGCAAGGCTCAGAGCCTTGGAAGAAGGGGTACCATTTTTTGTTAAGGTCTTGGAAGGTGTGACTTGCACCTGAGCTGGGTTTTGAAGTTCCTATCAGCAGGGTCATATTACACATACAGGCCCACTGTGACTGAGTCTTGGGGCTGTGCAGGGTGTTTCCATTAGAAACCTTCCAATGTGTCAGCACAAGCAGCAAAAGACAAAGTGTGGCTTATAAAATTCAAGTTGGGTATCAATATGAGGTATGTTTGGAAACTATGACATGATCCTGGATGGCACTTGGTAGCAGGTGCCTCGAAAGCTACATATAGAAGGATGAAGAAATCTTGCTGTCTGTGTCAGTGTGTATCGTGATAGATTAGTCATATTTGCCTTGGGCGCAGAAAAGCCAAATGGTAGCGTGTATGTTGTGAATTTACTAAACATAGTGCTATGAAAATGTAAGCCAGTGCAGTTTATATCATTGCTCAGGAGGATGCTTTCCTGAAATTATTCAGATGAGATGAATTTCCCTAGATGTGGCACCCTTGGGCCTAAGGTGTGCTGATCTACAGTTCCAAAGACTCAAGTTAGTACCACCAGCCTAAACTGCATCTCAGGTCACCAGGTTGCTTCCCTTAGACTGTCAAGAAAGGATCATTCTGGCCAAAGACCAAAGCAAGGCCAGATGTCAGCATCTGACTCTCCTCCCGACTGTGCCATGATATGGCTCACATCCTCTGCTCTGTGTGCAGAACAAGAGACCCAGAAGATGGGGAGCAGAGAAGGAAACAAGCATCAAAGTCTCCTGTGTGACGTCTCTCTTAGATTGTCTATCTGCTAATCCAGAGGATTTTGTCTTAGAATATCTGTGAATACAGGTCTTTTGCTGAGGGAGAGGGGAGTGGCATTTTCTGACCAGGTCCACAAACTGTTGATCATTTTGTACTCTTTACTTCTGAAGGCCACACTTTTCCATTGTTGCCTTTGGTAGCTGAAGATTGGGTCCCTGTGTTCAACCTCTTATTAGTGTGATTATCTTCTTGAGTCATGAGCTGCCTAGAGTCAGCAGTTGCCCGCCAGCCCATCATGGTGCCATCTCCATGAGTTATTAGAAAGGTTTACGAGGCCAGGATAAACAGCATGAATCAAGAGGGAGAGCCCTCCCTCCTTTGCTTACATTGTTGTCAGGGGAGGATGCCAGAAGAGGTTGGAGCAAGGAAAGGAGAGAGGGGGAGAAAGAAGGGCTGAAAGAAAGAGAAATAAGAGGAGAGGGAGGGAAAGGACGAAGAAAAGAGGATTGGAGAAAAAGAGGGAGCAGAGGGAGAGAGGAAGGAAGATTTCCCCTTAGAAGTGGTATGAGCTGATGCTTATTTTTCCGCCCTTTAAGTTTCCTCCAAGTGCAGCCGGGAAATTCACACGACATGTAGGACTATGCTTTCTTTCTGTTGATGACCTCCTACCGTTGTGTGACCTTGGGTAAGTCTTTTAGTGCTCGGGACAGCCTGTTTCTTCTCTTTCCATTGGCAGGACTGCCAACTACCAGGGATGATAAGTGCATAGATGCACAGGCCATTGGAATGCTGTGAATCCTTTAATGGAGGTATTTTGAAAAGTAATAAGCTTGATGCCACTTTTCTTATTTAAAAAGTGCATTCGTGCTTTCTAATCACTAAATTGTCACCTTGTGTGCAGACAGCTTACTGCATTAGTGTGGCTAAGAAGGTCCTGAATGTGCTGGAATAAATAAATTATCATTGGTACTTAAGGATGCCAGTTTTAATCACGATTGAGGACTTTGGGAGTAAATGCCTTTGTTTCTTTGATTGCTTTTGGTCTCCAGCCAAAGACCCCCTGCCCTGAGTTAATATATTCAGCTCTGAAGACCAAGCTCTTCCTTCTTAACCAGCAGAATCAGAGCTGCTTTATGGCAATCATAGAAAGTCTTTGGAATTTAAATAAATAAGTATTTACGTAAATTGTATGAAACTGGAAACCAGGTGGTCCGGTACCTTTTTATTTTTATTAAGCATTTATTTTGAGTTTGGATTAGTCATTGAATGTAGCTCTTCCCAGATACCCTTTAGCATGGTCATAAGTGGGCTTCACTCCATGGGTTTATCCTGATTGCTGTAACATGGCAGCTTTAGGCTTATAGGAGCCGTGCTATTTGAATTCAAAGAGCACCTGACTGGGTTTAGGTGATGGACCATGAAAACGAATTAGAGGAATAATTAGAACAAGCCCTTTGGTTTCATTATCCTGATAGCATATAAAGAATCTTTAAAATATCCCAGGTGACTCTTTAGGATCACATTTATCCATCCTTCACTGTAATGAACACTAATGACCTAATGCTGCACTGGGTATTGATCAGAATTCAATGACTTATGACTTTAGTCATCATGAGTATCCAGTTGGAAGATACCTTGATTGGCCTCAATTCTCCAAAGCCACATATTTATTTTCTCCAATGTTGTGTATCAAAATCCAAGGTCAGAGTTCATGCCTGCCATGATTTCTCACATCGGAAGGAGTGTCATTTGTCAAGGGTCTTTTCTTTTTCTGCTTTAGTATCTTCAGCTGTATTTACAAGTGGATGGACAGCTGCCTGAAAACAGACAGTAGAGCTTGGATTCACTGAGATGTTCGGAATACTCATCTTTTAGTTCCAATGACAAATATTTATCGAATGGATCGTGTGTGCCAGACACTGTCCTAAGCTCTGGGGTTTTAGTAGGAAACAAAACAGATAAAAATCTCTTTTTATGGCACTTATATGCTGGTAATATATTGTGGCTAATCATATTTTCTGGTGAACTGTTGAACAAATATTTAAGAATCATTCCATTCACTGGGCATTTGGTATGGGCTTTTCATGGCACCTCTTTTGGAAGTAAGGCTTTCTAGAATGCCTGTCCCAATATTCTTACATTAAGTAAAGGTGGGAAAACTCAATTGGATCTCTGAAGATTAGGATTTTCCCAGATGGGTCATAAACCTGAACATCTATTACTTTTGGCAAGTTCTAAAGAATGTGCAGAGTAAGGTTAAATTTATGTTAACCACGCTGTCCCGCAGGGGTTAGATTTTTAAATAATTTCCAACCTCTAGCTTGCTTTCTTTTTTTCTTTTTTTTTTTTTAATTTTTTTTTAAATTGTTAAATCATAGCTGTGTACATTAGTACAATTGCCTGTACCCATTCTAAGATGCACCATAGATGTGGCCCCACCCATTACCCTCCCTTCACCCAAACCTCCCCCCTCCCTTCCCCTTCCTTGGCCTTTTCCCCATAGTCTTGTGCTATAGTTGCGTTATAGCCTTCATGTGAATCTAGCTTGCTTCCTTAATTTTCACTTCTTTCTCAAGGTAGAAACACTAGAGAAAAAAATGAACCCATTTTGAAATAATGGTGAGCTATATTTAGGCTGAAGTTTCTAACATTTTAGAGGCTTGGGGCACTTTGATTTTATTATCCTTTTTGGATAGTTTTTCATGCCTTTGCTCTGCATGGAAATTTTGGGTATCATATCTATTAAAATCTATTTTCTTTCTCAAGCAGTTGTTTAGCTCTAAGGATACAAATGTGAAAATAAAGCTCTGCATGTCTGCCAAGCTCTTACAGCACAGTTGAGGGAGATAAGAAGAGGTTTTGCATATCAGATGAATAAGAACAAAATAGAGGCAGGTGCAGGGTGCTGTGAAAACAGACATGTTGAGTGTGCTTTATCCTTCTGTGGGTGAGGGTGCGGGGTACAGGTACATGGGACTGGGTGGGCCAGCTTATAAAGGCTTTAAGAGGAGGCATATCCTTAATTCTTTAGTATGGAATCCTATCTGAATTTCTGCATTTAACTGAGATAGAGAAGTCCAAAAGAAAATTTTTATTTCATATATTTTACATAAATGATAAGAATATATATTATTGGGTTAATGATACTAACGTTTAGAAAGCTCCATGTGCTAGGTGCTGTGCCGAGCCGTCTACTGGCACTGTGTCATTGAATTCTCATTGCTTCTCCTGTGAAGTTGGTAGTTTTAGCTCTATTTTAAAGAGGAGGAAGCTGTGGCCCGGAGAGGTTGAGTGACATGGCTGAGATCACACAGCTAAGAAGCTACAGCTGGGATGCCAACTGGGGCATCTTTGCCTCCAAAGCCAGTGCTCTAACCATTGTGCTTACTGCCTTTCTTGTGGTGCTGCATTCCCCAGTGCAACCTCTCCATAGACACCTTGGATTGTGTCTTTTCATGACTGCTTCATACTTAGAACAATCAACATTCACCCTAAGAAGCTGGGTGGAATTCCTTCCTTGTATCAGTACCTGACTCCCTCTTAATTCAATGCTATCTCTTTCTACCAGCTCTCTAAGTAGCTAAGTGCTATTATGACTTTAAGCATGTGTGTTCCTTGATCCGATTTGGACTTAGTATATAGCCTTGGTCAGGCGATTTTTAAATGTCTCTTATTTTTCTCATTTACCATAATATCAGAGCAAAAGCAATATTAATATTTCTGACCAAAGATGAGATGAGATGCTTTCATCTGTGGCTTTTGTCCCCAGGAGCTGAGTTGTAGCTGGACTGATCCGCTCTTGAACTACTTCATCTTTTGTGGGGAGGTCATGGTTGCATTTGCTTTTTCTAAGCGCCTACAGCACAGTCACAGCTCACTCTGTTGCCCAGTCTCCAAGCATTTCCAAGATCCCCCATCACTCCTAGACTGTCATCAATGCAGTTGTCTCTGTTTTAGATGACGACCTTGCCCCAGCTGTCCCTGGAGGACGGCAGCTTGATGAGTAAGTCCTGAAGCTTGCTAGAAGTGTCTCAGCATTTCACATGCCTGTGTTGATTGGACAAACCCTAGTCTGGGCCTTAGGACTTGGTTGGCCTCAGCATTACTACTGAAAATGTCTCTCTGACTTGTGTTTCCTTTTTCAGCAAATGAAAAGATTGAAGACATCAATGGCTGTCCGAAGAACAGGTCGCAAATGGTAAGTGGTACATGGTACGTAGGTAGTGTTTGTGTTATGTTAGCAAGCCCTGCCTCTAAGTGATATTGACCCTCTTGAAAGCGTTCACACCAGAGGCTTTACTCCAGGGGGTTAGATTACTAAACCCACAGTCATTTCCAAGTAGCTATGCTCTGCTTCTGACATTTGTTGGTGTTTATTAAAAGTGGCTGTGTTTGTATGTGGATTGTGAGACAGCGAAAACAAAATATTGTCCTTACTCTCTTAGACACAAATTATACAGAACTAGTGCAAACATACACATGTTTAGAACTTGAACTGCTGTGACTTGTTTTGCTTTTTCAAAGATCCACAGTAATATGTGCTCATGCATAGTGCTGGGGCATTGAGGGCATGATGGTATCTTACTAATGAGGAAATTGCATCATGGGTCTGAGGGCCTTCAAAGGGTAGATGACATCTGGACCATTCTCAGTGTAACCTTGACAAGTGACATCCTCTATAGTATAATGCATTTTAGCTTTATTATTATTGCTTTTAAAAAAAACAACAAAAAATTAATCTTTTAAAGTCTGTTCTTTTCTTGTTGCATGTCCTATACCTCATCTTCAAATTAAAACTCATGCTCATTGTTGAGTTCAGAAAACATTGCATTGTTATACTCTGAGTGCTTAGCGTTTTACTTCACAACGCTTTGCAAGCATGAATATTCACATAAAGAATGTGTTGTTATAGTCTGTTAAGATGCTCCTGCTACCTGTTTAAGATATGAAGCTGGCAATTTAAGGATAACTTCCAGAAATCTGAAAAAGGCATAATTTGTTTCTCACCTATTTTGAGTAGGCATAATTTAATAGATCTCATTTCAAAAGTACACCAAAGTGATTGGTGTTCCTTGGGTTTACAGTTTAATTTTCTGAGGTTTTTTTTCCCAGTAAGTTGGGCAGAGAGGCAGCCTTTTCAGTCAACTCTTTTCCATGCACAAAAACAGTTTTATTATGAAGAGGTTAGGAGGGGGTGTCATTTTTCCGTTTACATTCTGAAACAAATTTCTCTCTCTTTTTTAATTGTTTCACTGGAGATTTCGTTTCTTTTAATTTGATCCAGAGTCCAACCGCTCCTGACATAGGAAAGTCCCCAGGCAGACATCTCATGGCTGCTTTGACTTTGGGAAAAGCTTGGCTGCTATTTTTTGCTACAGCTACTGCAGCTGTCTAGTGTATTAATAATTGAGAAAATTTGGATGATAGAGGACTTAATTTTAGTGTGAGTATTTTACACATGCAGTTATATCTTCACATGAAAGGGATGCATTATTTCCCTCTAGGATAGATATCGAGTCAATTGCCTCAGCCCATTATAATGCACGTGTGAACTGACATTCTAAGGTAGTCAAGCTTTTTTATATACTATTTGGTGCATTTGTATTTTCTGCACTCTCTGTTAGAGATGTTGCATATTGCTAAAACCTACTTTTCAAGCTTATAAAATACAGGTTGAGAAGCTCTTATCCAAGATAATTGGACCAGAAATCTTTTGGGGTTCAGATGTTTTGGATTTTGGGATATTTATATTATTCTTACAGCATCCCTCATCTCAGAATCCAAAAATGTTCCAGTGAACATTTCCTTTGAGTGTCATGCTGGTGCTCAAAAAGTTTTAGATTTTGGAGTATTTTGGCTTTTAGATTTTCAGACTGGGCATGCTTCACCTATAATATTGTTACTTCATATTCTTCCTTGCGAATTTTAGTTCTGTATGCAAACAAGTTATTTATAAATGTTATTATAGCACCAGTACAATTTTGTGGTTTCTCTGTAACTTCCAGCTGTATCAATGCTACATTGTTTTGGGGATTTTTCTCTTTTGTGGACTGTTTTTTTAGAACACACGAATATAAAATCCTGTAATTATCTGTGATAATTAGTTCCAGCTTAGGGGCAGGGAGACAGACACAGTCTTCTGGTAAAACTAGCAGAGAATAGTCCAGCATACAGGATGTGAGTCCAGGAAAATGTAAGAATCTTCACCACAGTCATTCCATTCTGCAGGAAATGGGAGAGATGATGATAAGTCAACAGGGACATTGTCCTTGCCCCCACATCACAGAACAATGACAAAACATGAAGCAGAACTCACCAGGTCGGGCAGGAAGTCCTTATAGATGGCATGGGTGTTGTTCTGGCCAATAGGACACACCTGTATGTGTGCACACTCGCAAATACAGGCTTAAAGCATTTTTGCTCTTGAGAAGGGTAATTTGAGAATATGGCACAGGGTGTGGGCTACCATTTCTAGACTTCCTAGGTGGTTAGCCTCCAAATTAGGTTTTATGTGGGGTGGCCAATGATAAACATATGTTATTGTTGTTTGCTAAGTATTGCCTGTTTGGAGGAGACCAAAGGGGAAGGTCAATGGAGGGTGTGATTTTGGCAGAAGGGAGAGGACACACATGAGATGAGAGCCTGGGAAGGGTATTTCATTGGAATTGTTTTTTAACTGTTACTCTCCCCAAAATAATAAGTGTGGAGTTAATGTGGTCACTGTTTAAGAAAACAGGTAGTATACCTTCAGGGCCTTTAATAATGGAGTCAAAGGCAGTTCTGGTTCAAAGCAGATGTGGAGTAGAGTGGGTACGATTTCAGTTTTCTAGCAGCTAAAGGGTAGGTGGGAGCATGAGCGCTGCAGTAGGGATGTGCTCTGGAAGAGAACACACTTTCTCCTCCCTTCCTTCATGCCTCCTGACTCACCAGACTCCCAGGTGCCTTGTTCTTGGCTCCACGTACTCCACCCAGGCTCTGCTTGAAGTTCTGCTTTCTTCCCAGGGAACGGGGAAATGGAAATAGATACTGTAGAGTATGGTCTGGGGAATTCCAGGGCTGGCAGCACATGAGCATAATGGTACATACGCTTTAAAGAGTCAATTAACAAACAGTCACAGAGTGTCTACTAATGGCAGGCAGTGAGCGAGGGTAGGTGAGCACATAAGTGAACAAGTTGTGATGAGTGGGCCAAGAGAGCAGAGAATGACTAGAACAGAACATTGCAGCTGCTTCAGTAGATATCTGCGCATGGAGCAGTGGGGGCCTATTCCTCCCCACCCAGGGCAGGGGAGGTTAATTTCTAAGGGGCGAGCCTTGAAAAGGGAGAGTTGGTAACTGCAAGGGATGATGAGCAAAAGAGGATTCCAAGCAGAGAGCCAGGCCTGAAACCCATTTTTGGAGAATCTGTTTATCTGAAGTTATTATGGATCCTGAAGAGGAAGGTTTTGCAAACATATTCCTCAGTCATACTGTATCGCCCCCAACTGCATCTGGTGAGCCTCTGCCAGCCTCTCTACAGCATCAGCCCCGTGCCCTGCTGTGTGCCCAGCGTGACAAGTATGGCATGGAAGAGCCCAGAGCACGGCAGACCCATAGGCATGGAGGTCCTTGCAGACCTGGGGTGAGCCTTCTGCATTCTTCATCACTCCCTAGATTTCTGGATCTAGGGGAGCAAACCCCTAGTGCCTCAGAACAAATTTTTTCTAAAGGAGAAAACCGCAGCCATTAGCTATTATGGGTGGATGTTCAACCCTGGAATCTGGGACATGAAAATGCTGCTGGTTGGAAATGGTGATATTTTTAACAACAGTGTGAACAAGTGTCTACATAGCACTTTAAGGATTACATATTCACATGCGCCTTTGACCCTCCTGACTCTACTATGGGCTGGGTGAGAAACACAGGTCCAGTCCCCAGGACTCAGCCTTGTTCCCTTCCATCTGCATCCATAACCCTTCATGCCCAGATCTTGGCTGGCATAAAATGGGACTGGGGCAGCTGCTTTCCCTTCCTGGAGCAAGCCCTGGCCTCTGCTTGTTGTTAAGGAGTCCTTTACCCTGTCTTAGTCTGACCTAGATGTTTTGGGGGCCAAATCCTTGGAGATGGAACTTTAGAAATAACACACCCACCCCAACCCCTCACCCCACCCCCACCCCCCGACGTTATCCCCTTGGCCTTTAAATAAGTTTGTATATGTGCGTCAGAGCTTGTTAAAATGTTTTGTCCGTTTAACATTGCCATGACAACCAAAGGGCATCTCTCTCTTTGGCTTTCAAGTAGTGTGTTCAGCAGAGTTATGTATTAGTTTGGAAGGAAAAACATTGCTTGGAGCTCAGCCAGAAGTGCTGGGGCAGCCCCTGCTTAGCCCCCTTAACTCACTGGCTCTCAGACATCGGAGGCATTGGCTCATTCTGGAGCCTGGGAATAGCCAGCCGCAGGGGGTGGTTTTCTTTTTTAATCATTATTATTTTAAGCAGCCTGGCTTTCTGTTGTTGATTAGGGGAGGCACAAAGTTAGCCAAGCCTGCTTGCCTTTTCAGCAAAAAAAGCAGCAGCCCAGGCCTGCTTTCCCCTCTAGGCTGGGCCTGCCAGCCCGGGTTTCCCCCTGCCTCCTCTGGGGATCTTGGGGAGCCCTCTTGCTTTCCACCCTTAGTGCATCTCTAGACCCAGGGCCAGCCTGAGCCTGAGTGGGGGAACGAGCAGGGCCAGGCCTCAGCTCCTTCTCTTCCTCTGTGGCCTTGAGCTAATTATTTAACCTTCTGAAGCCTCAGATTTCTTGCTCTATAAAGCAGGATTAATAATACTACATACTTAATAAAGTTCTCATGAAGACTAATGAGGCAATTGAAATGATAATAATGGGTAATAATAATTAAAGTGATAAAATATAAGCAGAGTTTATAGTGTTTGCCTTGTGCCAGGTGCATTCCGAATGCTTTGCTCTTGGCTTTGCTCTTGGTTCATCCTCCCAAGAGCATCTTTGATGTAGGTGAGCATAACATTCTCTTGGTATATGATCAGTGCTCAATAAATGGCAGTTTCTATGATGAAGGTCGTTTGTTTTAGTGGTCAGTCATATTTGGGGGGTGGTGTTTGGAACCCTTTGGGAAATCTGAGAAAAGCTGCCAGCTCTCTTATGCACAGATTGTATGTCCCCCAATGTTGCACACAGCCTGAGCAGATCATGGGCCCCAGGGGGCTCCAGAGACCCCAGAATTGGTACACTTGTTGTATAGGGCACAGCTCTCCTTACCCTGTCCTTTCAGGGGTGGCTGTATGGAAAATGGTAGTACCTGAGCTTCCAAGACAAAGTGAGTCTGCACTTAGATGTAGAGAAGGGCAGAGCAATGGTTTTCAAACTTCTCTTCCATAAGCAGAACAACCCCTCCCCCCCTTTCCCTATTAAAGTCCTTTGTGGAAGCCTCTATGTGAAAGCCACTGGAACTGAGTTGCTGCGATAAGCAGGGCCACCGTACCCACCACTGCAGAGGGTCAGTGCCTGGGGACACAAGTGGGACAGAGCCTGGGAGGGAATGTGGCGGTGCCAGCCTTCCTTTCTTTGGTCTTCCTCTGTCTTACTCCTCTGTAGAAAGACGCTACAAGGTGTCACAGCTGAGAGCAGGTTCCGAGGCCGACTGCTGTGACCCAGGGCATGCCCTTTAGTCTCTCAGCGACCAGTTCCTGTAACAACGGTAGTGACCCTCACAGGGTTGTCACAGGCTTCCATGATCTGCATGAAATGCTGGCCATGGGCACAGGGCAGTGCTCATAAATGGTGGTTCTTGCGGTGGTGGTGATTTCTCAAGTATTGCCTCCAGCATGGCCAGCCCCACCTTTGGGTGGGGGCTTGTTAGAACGTAGAGGCCTGAGTTTATTTGTTTATCTGTGTCTCTGAATGATAGTTAGTACTAGACTCAAAGGAACTCCCCACTCAATCTCAAGGCACAAAGCAGTGTTGGTCAATCTTGGCTCAGTCCCATCTTAGCAATGTGGCTCTTGGTAATCCACTTGGCTTCAGCACTTCACGTCCTCTTCTGGAAAATGTGGATGAGAAGAACTTTGCACGTAGCTAGCGTGAGACTTCAGTGAGGAAGCATTTACTGAGCACTCTCTAATATCTATGTGCCAAGAGCTGACCTAGTTATTATATTACTCCTCAAAATAGCCCTATACCATAGGTGCAATTATTGTCTCCATTTCATATACGGGGACTGGAGACTGGAGATTTAAAGGTTGTTTTGGGTTTTAGATTATTTACCTAGAAGGTAGGCGTGGAGCTCAAACCCAAGACTGTCTAGTTTCAGAAACTGTGGTGTTCACCCCTGTGACCAAGAATAAGAAATGTTTATTATAAATAAATATGTGCAATAAAAATAATCTCTACCTCACCAACTTTTGTCCTCATTTTTCATCTGCGGATGCAGCAGAATAGATTAGGCTTAGCTGAGAGTTAGCCACAAGGAAAGAGATTGAAGATTTCTGGAAAGGGCCTGAGTTGACCTGTTGATGGGAACGCAAACATTGAAATAGGGGCAGGTGGCCCCTGGTGAGAGGCAGCCCCTTGAGATGGCCTGGAAGAGCCCTGGCGCCAGGGACCTCCGGCCGTGCTCTCCACAGAGCTTCCTAGGCTAGAAGGCCATCTGCAGTGGGATCAGGTTTCCAGGCCCAGTGACCTTGAGCCCTCCCAACAGCTGCCAGAAAGTCAGCCACATGCCTGGGGAGTGCCTGAGATCCTCAGGCAGCTGAGCTGCCTCTTCCCTGGGCCTCAGGCCTATTTTTACTCAACCCTAAGGGCACACACATGTGGCAGAACATAGAAGGAATGAGGAAAAGTCCGCAGGCTACTTAGAATTTAAAGTAAAGTGGAAAGAGTCCAGGGCCAAGATCACCAGGAAGCATCCACGGCTTCCCACCCTTGGTGGCACATCCACTGTCACTCTTAATGCTTAAGCCATCCTTCCTTCACAGCCTTCACATCCATCTCTTCTCCTTACTCATGCTTCTATTTGAAACTGTCACTGTCTCATTTTTCTCTCCATACTCATGGGCACAGAATAGACGGTTCTTCAAGATCCACTTTCCATCCTCTCCTGCCACTCTGCTGCTCAGACATTAAGCCTCAGCCATACTGGTGCCTTGTGGTGCACCAAGGAGTCAGGCCAGGTACACTCATGCCTTTCTACTTTGCGTACTGTTTGGTCTGCTAGACGGAACTTTTTGTCTCCTCTTGGGCAGTGGGACCTTTAATATTCAGGTCAACTGTTTCCTCAAAGCATTGGCATAATTAGGTACCTCACAACTACCAGAGGTTATTGTTGATAATAAACATGGACATCTTGGGTCCCCAGATGTCCTGTGCCTGCCTTTGGAGTAACTCACTTTCTCATGTTTGTCTAGCTACCCATCTTCTTGAAGGAGATACCATATCTCTCTCTAGAGTACTGTAAGCACCTACCATTTAGGTGACTGGCATATATTTGGTGTTCAGTAAATGTGGGATGTTTAGATGGACAGGTGGAAAAACCAAGGCCTGAATTATGTTTGTGTGACCAGAGTCCTGTAATATACCATTGTTCTGATTTCATTATCGACAGCTAAGCAGGGATTTGAGCACTAGGTATTAATTTGGATGTTCTTTTTGGCATTTAAGAAACAGATACTTAGCACTGTTGTAGAAGTAATATTTTTCTGTCTTTTAATTCTTTGCTTCCTTGGTTTATCCAGAGGACCCAAATAGGAATTTTTTAATAACTCTCAGGGATTATGGTTGATTATTAAGTTTAAGTTTTTTCATGCTGCTTGAGGTAAGCATATGTAGGCTTCCTCACAACTACCAAAGATGATGATGATGATGATGGTGATGATGATGATTTTTTTTTTTTTTTTTGAGACAGAGCCTCAAGCTGTCACCCTGGGTAGAGTGCCATGGCATTACAGCTCACAGCAACCTCTAACTCCTGGGCTCAAGCGATTCTCCTGCCTCTGCCTCCCAAGTAGCTGGGATTACCGGCACCTGCCACAAGGCTCGGCTATTTTTTGATTGCAGCCATCATTGTTGTTTGGCGGGCCCGGGCTGTATTTGAACCCCCCAGCTCAGGTGTATGTGGCTGGCGCCTTAGCTGCTTGAGCCACAGGCACCAAGCCCAGAGATTATTATTGATAATAAAAATAATAATGTGCAGTCCTAAGTGTCTGACATGTTTTAACTCATTCTCATAACAGTCCTATAGATTGAGGAATGTATTTTGTTCATTACATTAGGAAGAAATGAATAAACTATGTAGAGAATTTAGACCCTGCTGCCATTTAATGTGCTCTGCTGGGGGCTGGCTGTGGGCATGATAAGGAACCTCTAGTCCCTTCCCTTCACACTGTAGAACCTTTGACCCTAACTGTTATATTACAGTACTTAGCAGACACTTAGACTGGGCACTGTTTTAGGTATTCTATCTACATTGACTGATTTTATCTTCATAAAACCCTAGAAGAGCAGATACCGCTATTTTCCCCCTTTTATAGATGAGGAAACAGAGGTCGAGAGTGGTTGAATAACTTGCTCAAGGTCACACAGCTAATAAGTGGCAGGCTGGGGTTTGCATGCTGGGGTTTGCATGCTGGGAGCCTGGCTCCAGAGCCTGTTCCCTTAACTGCTTTGCTGTTCTACATATAAAGGAAATCAACTGAGGAAGAAATGGAGGTATAAAAATTACTTTAGTAACACTAGTCCCTTAGGTACAAATAGGTGGAGGCTCCGAATGAGACCTCCATCCTGTCATAGGAAGGAGATGTGGGATGAAGAATATATGTGGACCCTGGAATCAGGCAGACTTGGGTCCCACAGACGGGGCATGTGTGCCGGGCACGTTAACTGGATCTCTGGGTCTTGTTCTCATCTGGAAGAGGGGGTGGTGATGGAAGCTGCCTTCTATGGTTGTTGTTAGGGGTGAATCAGGGGTGGTTATAACAGCATTAGGAAGCCAATAGACTCGGGTTCAAGCAAAGTAACTCTTGCTGAATCAGACAGTAAGCTATCTGGATTTTATGGCAGAGGCTCGTTTTGCTATAAATATGGGCCTCTTGGGCTTCTGAGTTTCTGGAAGGTGCCCCAGTTAGAATACTTCAGAATGGAGCTTTCCACATTGTATATTCAAAGCAGATGGTTGTAGGAAAGCATGGTGAAGACAGACCCACAGTTCATTTCCAGCTCTGGTCCACCTTATGGGTGGCCTCAGATACTGAGCTGTCATGGGAGAGCTACGCACATTTCATCTAAGTAATTAGAAGTGGATGGTGGGTCTTCTGGACTTTTTTTATGCCAATGTAAACCCATGAGTAGATATTATGTTCTCCAACTAATATACGTTTCTCTTATAATTAACATTTAAGCAAATTTTATGGTAGATTCATCATATTTTATATGCAATTTAATAACATCAAAGTTTTGTAAAATGTGTGATTTTTTTTTTTTTTTTCTGTCCTTCGGTTCAATAAAAATCTCCATATTCCCAGCACCTGGCATAGGGCTAGGTATGTTGGAAGTGCTCAGCTAATTTTTCTCAGATGAAAGAGCTAAACAGTAAATGGGCCAACCATCCAGGAGTTTCCCAGAGAGTGGAGTAAAGTTACACTTCAAATTTTAATACGTCAAATGCACCATGTGCTTTTAAATGCTTTCAAGAGATTTGAGTAGTCCTAAGCCAAGAAAATCTCACAATTTCAACATCTTCTCTTACAACTTTATATTTTCATTTAGTTATAAAGATGTGTTAAAAGACACCAACATGATTGATTATTTTTTACTAATATACAAAATAATGTTTGGTTTGCCAAAACCTATAGCAATGCTCTGAGAAGCACCCAGAGAAATTAGGAAAGCCGATTGCTGAGCCTGACCCCAGAGTCTCTGATTCAGTTGGTCTGGGAGGAGCCTGAGAATTTGTATTTTTGACAAGCTCTGGGTGATTAGGATATTGCTGATCTGGTGACCACACCTTGCCAAGTGTGGCATGTTATCTAAGTCAAGTAGAGAAGCCTATTTAGGAGGGTGTATGGCTGTGCACACATGTGTACACTTACATATGTGTCAATTTGTATAGTGGCTTGCAATTTTACAAATTCATTCTAAAGGATATGTTCAAATTTCATGAAAATACTTTCAATGAGTGAATCCATTTACCTTTTTGAAAAGGTTAGGATGCTTTTTACAATATTCTTTCATCTGAGCACTATTGCATGTTCTAAATTGGTCTGACTGTACGCGTGACTGTGGTCTGGTGGGACTCCGAAGCGCCTTCTCTACTTTTCCCAGCTCACTTAACCTCTGATTTTTGGTTTCCTCCACTAAAATTTTGGGGTGAAAATCCTTTTAGCACATTGTTCTTTACTGTGTGTATTCCCACTAGACATTAACTTCTTTGAGGGCAGGGGTCACATCTGTCCAGCGGCCCACACTGCCTTAGCACCTGGCAGATTCTCTGTGGATATTTAATTAAGAAATTCTCATCACACCTTCTAAGGCGTGATGAGTGGCAATGTGGTGCTCAATATGGTTAAAGAACTTAGCAAATGTGAGGATGACCCAGGCTAAGGGGTAGGAGGAGGCAGCATAGCTACAGATGAATGAGAAATCTGATGATGATTTATAACCATGTAGATTGTGGCTTATAGAAAAGCCATCTGGGCCTCATGCTTGAATCCATCTCCTTGCATATGTCTTCATAGAATTCTTATGTTTCAGTCTAACATCAAAGGGGTATTTTTTTTTTTTTATGTGTGTGTGTTTTTTGGTTTTTTAAAAAGTTATTTTCCATGAAATAGAACTTGACGAGGAATTCCTATTTGCACTTTATAGGGCACAGTTAGCCATAAGGCATCTGCATGTTGGAAATTGGTCAGTAGATGAATGCCAGGGTGGTGCTCATGTAAGCAAAGCGTAGAGAATGGTAGCCAAAAAACTAAGTTGAGATCTCTTTTAAAGACCTTTAAAAAAAAAAAACAACTGAACCTGTATCAACAGTTAAATAAAAATCAATAATACTTAAAAAAAAATTGATCATTCATGGATTGGCACTACACAAGCAAAAACTGGCTAAAACTGGGTAGCAGCTGCCTCCTTTAGGTAGGGGTGCGCTGTTTGTCACAGTCTCCACCCTTCCCTGTTGCCTTACACCCAGGCTTTTTTATTCACAGGTTACCTGTCTCCCCCTCGTTCACCCCAAACACATTCAAACTATTATATTCTCGTAAGTATCATAAGTTCCTTCAGGAATCCTAAGAACTGGCTTATGATAGTTTGAAAGATTCTAGTTTGGGGACGATCTGGATTTGGAAGTAATGCCTATAAATGCTTATATTGGTTTGAATTCTTCCTGCTCCTGAAGCTTTAAAATAGTATAAGAGAACTTTCATTTATTCTGCTGAGAAGTCACTCCTGCCTCTGTGAAGTACCCTTTGTCCTCTTGATTATAGATTGGATTTCCTTTGGATGAACTGATTGCTTGTGGTGGTTGCTTCATCACACTCCTGAAAGCAGAGGGCAGGGAAATGGGCCAAACAAGATGGTCATGTTTTTGATTTTTAGCTTTAGAAAAGAACTTGCTGTTTGGTCATTAATATCCCGTGTTTGCAGGGACTTCGCAGCTTACAGAACACTTTCCATCATGTTCACATCTCAACTCTGCCATTTAATACTGTGATTTAGGAGGGCACGTCAACACTCTGCCCTTCCATTTCCCTATCTGAAAAATGATGAAAATAATATCTACTGTAGCTAGTGGCAGATAAAAATTAAAATTCACCAAAATAATAATGTAGGGGAAAGGACTTAGGCCAGTGCTTCATGCTTTTGAGAGTACAAATATTGTTTTTTTGAAGGGCCTCTCTAAGGCTTTCAAGAAAGGATAATCATCATCACTTTATTAAAAGGAAAACTGAAGCTCAGGGAAAGTAAGTACCTTGCCCAAAGGTGGCCAGGGAGCCCTGGGAAATCCACGGTTCCCTATACTTAACGCTGGTCATTAAATCCTTAATTCTCTTGTCCATCATTGAAATCTTCTCTTAGTAATGGCCCCAGTAATGATTACACTTGGAGATGAGTTGACTTTTTCCTATGTGAGTAGCTTTCATGGGTGAGAGGGCTTCCCACATTAGTGTGAGCGTGGTACCAATTACGTAGAGTAGAACGGGTTGGCAGAATCTGTCCAGAATCCCATCTGTCTTATCTCATATACTTTACCCTGAAGATCTAAGAAGGCAGGAAGAAAAGGGCATGGATCCCTGGTTTCCCTCAAGGACTGCTAGTGCTAACTTTTATTTTAATGGGAGGATTTTAGATGAGTCAATTTGGAATTAAAAGTATTCCTCAGACCCTATTCTGCTTCTCTAAGGGAATTGTGCAGAGGAGACCTTAACCCAGTGGTTCTCAACCTGTGGGTCATGACCCGCAGGAACTGTATTAAAGGGCCATGGCTTTAGGAAGGTCGAGAACCACTGCCCTAACCAAAGCAAAAAGCTGTTAAGGGTTAGCTGGGGTGTTGGATGGGGGGATTTCTTCTGACTTGATCTTTTCCTTTGTATGCATTGCATAATCAGTCTTCTGAGACTCCTTTGAGAGGGTCTTAGAGGGATTTGATGCTGAGTTTCAGAACTCACTGGTCACTTCCTTTATGAATGACTGTAAAGTACCCTCTTTTAGTGATCACCCAGCACTCTAATTTTAGCCTTTGTGGCAGTGGGTAGTGTCTTCCTGATGCACTGACACTGATATATCGGTAGATCCATATGAAATAGCCTATAATTTAACCATTTCTTGGTCTACAAAAATGGCAGTTTTATTTGATTCAAACAAATACTTGATAAATAGTAACAGAGATTAGCGTTATATGACAAGTTAAAAATGGTCACTGTTTCTTCACAGATGCATTAGGTATCTTATAGCCTTAGGAAGCTCAGGATATCCTGTAATAGAGACCCTCCTTGCCCAGTTTGCTTATCTCTTTTCAGTGAATTTTGAGCACGCCTCTGACATTCTGGCTATGGCAGAGCCAAAAATTATTTTAATTATTAATGATAGCTTACCTTTTTGTTTTTACAAATTTTATTTATTTTTTATTTCGGATTAATATGAGGGTACATAAAATTAGGTTATGTTGTTTGCATTTGTAAGGTAAAGTTGGAGTTGGAATTGTGCCCTTCGCCCAGGAAGCGTGCGGCATACCCATGCATTGTACCCGTTGGGTGAGAACTTACCAGACTGCCTCTCTGCCTCCCCCCTTCTTGAATTTAATTGGGTTTTTCTCTCATGTGGTTCTTAATTATTCTTAATCTCATAATTTCTAATTGGGTAGCATGTATCTCTTTGCCTTGATCACAGCTTTTAGGATTTGAAACTATTGGCCAAATCATTTCTCATTGTAAAATATTTTGTGTATTACTCACAAAATCTCTTATATATTAACAATTGCCAGTGGTCCATAATTCAGGTGCAGCTCTTTAGCCAGATCTCCAAACAGGTTTTGAAATAAAAAATAGATTGAGGTAATGCATGTGGAAGGCCCTGGTATTATGCTTGGCATATAATAGTCATCCACTAATTGCAAGCAAAATTTGAAATTGAAGTGGAAACAGAATGATAATTTTGGATTAGATTTTTTTCCAGACATTAACACTATAGGGTGATATATAGAGGCAGAGAATAATAAAACAGTCTCCTTCATTGCAGCCATCATCAGACTGGGCGAGCTAAAGTCTTGCAGGATTCTGGATTGAGTATTAAAGCATTCAAAGGATTTGCTTGGTTTTGTTTCCTGCTTATGGATACTGTCCGGA
Organism: Loris lydekkerianus; assembly: GCA_963574355.1. Lineage (NCBI taxonomy): Eukaryota > Metazoa > Chordata > Mammalia > Primates > Lorisidae > Loris > Loris lydekkerianus. The sequence continues at coordinate 107,089 of CAUYPK010076923.1, forward strand.
CAGGTCTTGTGCTTAAGTACATACTACCCTTGGAATTGCAGGGTTGAAATCCATGGATCGGCTGTTTATGAACAACCCAGAAGAACCGTAAGGTACAGATAGTGGCAAATTGGCTGAGCTACAATATTGAGTAGCTCAGGCTGGTGTGAGGGAGCTCACGTAGCTAATGAGTTTCACTCTTGGCCTTCCTCTGTAATTCATTCCATTATCATACTCCTTTATATATACTTGTTTTGTGGGTGAAGTGACATGTTCCAATGGTCTTTCCCAAACTGAGGCTTCACTGTACTCTGGGGACATATATACTCCTGAATATTAAGGATCTGGTGTCTCATTTAATTTTGCATTTATATTTTGCTGCTTCTGGAAGGTTTTGTGGTGGTATATGGGTTTAAGCCTATAAACATGGCAGAGATACAAAAAGAACCAGACCTTTTCAAAAGGGCATAGTGCATCAGTGTCAAGCTTTTGAGTAGGTGATTAGATACACCTAAGTTGTTCCTTCACACATTTGTGACTGTATGTTTAGCAGAGTGATTATTTCCTTAAAGTCAAGTCTTGGCCAACAGGTGTCTGTCCTTCCACCCTTCCTTATTGGTTCAGGAGGCAGCCATGTGGCTAGGGGACTGGATGTGAGAGTTTTCTTAAAAGTTCAAGTAGGAGTTTGTGTTCTTTTCTGTGGCTGTGGGAAAAGTCAAATTTTTTTTGCAAGAAAACAAACTACAGTAGAACCTCTGTAAAATAACCACCCAAGGAACTGTAACAAACTGGTCAGCATACAGAGGTGGTCAATATCAGGAACTAGGCCTACTGTACTGATGTGTATACATGGTTGGTACATGTCTGGTCTATGAAAATTAGACAACTTAAGGAGGTGGTCAATGTAGGGAGGTGGTCAACTATGGATCTTCTACTGTATTTGACTTTTGAATAGATTGATATACATAGACATTGTATAATGATTTCCACAAAGTAACGAATATATTCATCACTACCCCTGCTAGATCCCAAGAACTTCTTCATCTTATAACTGAAAGTTTATACCCTTTGACAATCATCTCCCCGTTTTCATGTCCCTCATCCTCTCATAACCACTATTTCACTCTCTGCTTCTATGAGTTCAACTTTTTTTCAATTCCTCTTATAAATGAGATCATGTGGTATTTGTCTTTCCGTATCTGGCTTATTTCACTGAGCATAATGTCTTCCAGGTTTATCCTTGTTGTAGCATGTGCCATGATTCCTTCCTTTCTGAGGATGAATGATATTCCATTGTATGTGTGTATATGTGTATACATATCTTCTTTATCCATTCATCCTTTAATCGACACCTAAGTTGAGTTGCTTCCATATCTTGGCTATTGTGAACAATGTTTCTGTGAACGTGCGGGTGCAGATATCTCTTTGAGGTACTGATTTCCTTTCCTTTGGATATATACCCAAAAGTGAGATTGGCTAAATTTTATGGTGGTTCCATTTTTAACTTTTTTAGGAAACTCCATACTGTTTTCCATAATAGACCATTGACTGTCCTTAACTATTTGCCCAAAAGGCTTTCTCATGCAACTTGGTGGAGAAGACTTGGATCAGAAGGCTTTATGGATAGATAATGCTGATACAAGCAGTGCCAAAATGAACGCCAGTGACAAAAGCACTAATTTGTAGAAAGGCTGTACTACTATTAACAAATTTCAGAGTGTCTCACACTTCAAAATGACCTTTCACTTTCGGGAAATGCCACCCATGTGTAAAATCTGCCATTATTAAATTGTATGAAGAATGAGCCTTTGTAAAGCTGACTATGTAAAATTCTAGGCCATTGACATGTATACACCCATCTAATACTTTCAGTGATGCTATGTGGTAGATATCAGGATCTCCATGTTACAGATGCCAAATCTGAGACTTGAAGCAGTTAATAATCTTCCTGGTGTCTTGTGAGTAATCAGGGAGCCAGAATCCAGGCAGAGTCCAAAGTCCATATTCTGTCAACAGATATTGTCATCTGGTAAGTGTGGGGAAGAGATAATATGGGAAGCTAATGGCAGTCTTTCTATTTTGGTATAGTTTATCCTTTCCTTTTCAAGAGAGGTGTTGGTAAGAGGCAGGCATGACACCAGGTTATTGTGAGGGCCCAGATTCCTGGGTAGCTGGGCTTGAAACGAAAGCTCAGAGGAGGAAATGGAAGGCAAATACGCTTGTCTAATTCTTTGTTTTACTAGGGGCCAACCCAAACACATAGCTTTGGAATGTCATGTCCTTAGAACTATTGCCCAGAGGCATTCACATCACACATTATAGCGCAGTAACAACAACTACCAATTATGGGACACTTATTAAGCACCATCCCTATCTCCTCTTATTTAATGATAACCATCACCCTGTTATATAGGTTATAAAACCCTATGATATAGGTCAAGCCACTGGGGTAAGTTGCTGAAGGTCATAATTTCAGAATGGCAGAGTCAGATTTGAATTCAAAGTCTGTGTTATATCTTGTAAATATCACTCCTGAGCCCTCATCACTGTGCTTTTGTTTTTATGTCCTCCTCCTTCACCTGGGGATGATGATCGCTTTCAGAAGTGCAAGGAAGTTAAGGAGTATTCCTCTGAAATTATAGCAGGAGAAATGATAGACATAGGATGGGGTACAGATGGGAAGGTGTCCTTGGGTCTTTCTCACAACACTGATCACCAGTGCAGCTGTTCCCTGCCTCATGGCTGCCATCTCTAAAAGAGACGAGAGTTCAACTGTAAGGGTTTATTGTGGGAGGCTCCAGAGTAAGGACTGATTTCTAGAACTTCAGCTACAACTCCCCTCCTAGATTTCTCTCTTGTTTCAAGGGAAAAAATGGAGAAGTCAAAAAATAATGGGAAAATGAAATATTCTAGGCAGTTGGAAACAAAGTGGAAAAGATAGTCACTGGAGGAATTTGAGAGTCTTGATTTTAATTTTTTCTCCTCTGGCGATAATGTTTTTTGTATCCATATGGGTTTACCCATTTGCTGTAAATGCTGTAAAGGAGAGAGACTCCTATAAAGTGCTTTAAATAGGGATTCTTGACAAAGTCTTGGAAAGCCAAAGTTATAAATATTGTAAACAGTATGGTGGATAGCGTTGCCAAATTAGAGGGAGGGGCTTGGAAGGCAGCAAAGAGGAAGGGAAGAAGACTGACATGGGACTCTGAAGCCACATCTGGCCCGATCCCCACACTCCTAAGCTTTCCTGTTTCAGAGCCACCACAAGAGCTCTCATGCTGGAGTGGCCAAAGCTGGGACAGAGGGCATAGAGCTCCTCTCGTTATGACAGGATGAATTTGGCTTGATACATCAGCCAAGTGAGCTATATGGCCTACAGAAAGGCCGGCCCTGATGTTCCCGAGCATTTCCCACCTGGGAGAATGTGAAGCGTCACCATACATTTCTCTCATTTTGGGGGTCCCCTTTTTAAATTAAATTATAGGGCCCCTTAGGGTCAACCCTGTGGAACAGTGCATCTCCAGGACCACACTGTGTCTGTGAGCCCTGTGATCATGTGAGGATGCTGGACCCCAGCACTAGTATAAGAGGAACAAAAGAAAATCAAAGCTGGGCCAATTAGGCATAAGGCCACAGGCCCTTGGAACGTAGAAGAAAAGATAAACAACACTGTGAGACGGATGTTGTCTCCAGAGTACATTTTGCTTTTTGGTTTGATTTCATGTTTTTTTGTTTTTTTCCCCTTCTTCTTTTTTATCTTTGGAAAGGTGCAGAGGAAAGGGTATCAGAAGGGCACAGAGACCTCTTAGATATGAAGCAGAAACTTCTAATACATGTGGCCACAGATGTTGACATGACTTCCCACCCCTCCCCTTCTCCATGTTCAGCCTGAAAGTCAGCAGGGCCCCACCTTGAGGCCACTGTTTGAGACCTCCCTAATATAGAACAGCCCAAGCTCTAGTTTACAGGCTGGAAGGAGTGGGATGGGCTGCCGCTGCCATGATAATGGGACCGAGTGAGACACTGAGAAGGTTTCACAAGAAATGGAAGGACCCTGCGCTCCCTCCCTCCCTGTGTCAACACCTTCAAGTGGCAGTATGGCCTTTCTCCCTTCTCCACTGTGTTCCAGCCATGTCCATGTTCTTTGGGTTCCTAGAATGTGGTACATAGACTGCATTCTGCATCGAAGCTTTGGGTGTTAGTAACTAGCCTTGGTAGGATCTTCTCCCCACTCTTGGTACCTGGCGAACTGGTCAGGTCTTGGCACTGATGTTCCTTCATTCCTTTAGTCAATGAATATTCTTGAGTACTTGTTATGGACTGCTTGGTCCCTATTCATGGTGCTTGGAGCTACATCAGTGGACAACACAGACCAAATGTGGACTTACATGCTGTCTCTTCTTTAAGAAATTTTTGCCTGAATGCCCCAGCCTGAGGCTAGATTAGGTCTTCATTCTAGTATACATTTTTCTAATACTCTCTTCTTCATCATAACTATGACAGCTAGTTGGCCTGTACTGATTTGTGCATTATTTATTTAATGCTGCTTCCCCATCCTTTAGACTGTTCTACAAGGTCAAGGATTATGTCTGTTTTATTTACATGTATATACCCACCACCAGCAAACTTTCTGACACCCAGGAAGTGCTGAGCATATATAGGTGAAGAAATGGCAAAATGAATGAATGACAATTCTTTTTAGATGGTATTTATTTATTTGAAATTTTATGTTTTATAATTTTTTTAAATGAAAGATGATTTTTCAAATTTCAAAACACTAAGGGGGTACAAATGTCTTTGGTTACATGGATTGCCTTTGTAATGCTTGATTTCTGAAGTGTGTCCATTGCCCAAATAGTGTTCATTGTACTGGTAGGCAGGTTTTTTTTTCGATCTCCTTCCCAACCCTCCTTGATTTGCACGAGGTTCACTTCCCTCTGTGCACATGTGTGCTCTTAAGTTAGTTCCAATTTAATAGAGAGTACATCTGGTGTTTGCTTTTCCATTCCTGGATACTTCTCTTAGGATAATGGTCTCCAGTTCCATCCAAATTGTTGCAAATGGCCTTAATTCATTCTTTCTTATGACTGAATAGTGCTCCATGGTATACATACACCACATTTTGTTAATCCATTCAGATTTGATGGCACTTAAATTTATTCCACATCTTTGCAGTTGTGAATTGTGCTAGAATGACAATTTTTTTTTTATTAAGTCATATACACATAGATCATGTATATATTAGTGCATTTATGGGATACAAATTGCTGATTTTATATACAAATTGGAATACTTAGATCATATTAGTTAATATAGGGTTTCACTTCATTTACTTAATTATTGTGTTTAAGACATTTATATTCTATACTTAGTAGATTCGACATGTACCCTTGTAATATACTCCATAGGTGTAGTCCCACCATTATCCTCCATCAAACCTCCCCCCCCCCCTTCATTTTTTATGGCAGGTAGCAATATCAGAGGTGAGCATTGTATAAACTTCTGGAATGAAGTTATTTAAGCTGACAAATGAGTTTTGTGAAGAAGCTATGCTGCGCTTTCAAAGTCACCAGAACTCACAAGTTCTCACTTTGCCTTTTCTGGGGTCTGGGGTTCTCATTGCCTTCAGGCATTTCATGATTTATAAAAATGAGTGCGACCATGCCTGACTTCAATGCAACAGCTGTTTGCTTCTCCTCCCAGGCTGGAGATCGCCTGGTGATAAACTGTTAACTCGTAAAATTAGTGCACTGCTTACTTGGTATGACCGGAACATCATCTTCCCCTGGACGGTGGCAGCGCCCATAGAGATGGTCTTCATTTGCATTAATCATTTTCATGCGCTTTGCACGCAGCTACACTGGTATTCAGAGAAAAATGCTACCATGACAACTGCCACAACAGATGGTATTTGATCAGTCTCTAAGCTACCAAAGAGATATACAGCAGTGCTTCCGAGGTTTGCATATTTTACATTATCATGAGACCCAGTCCAGCCTTAATCATGATTGAAATGTGAAGTTTTCCACTTGGTTCCTATCGCCCAATTCTCTTTCCAGTTGTTTGGCATCTGTTTGGATTTTCCTAGCACTCTGGCTGTCCTGGGTGGGAATGTACTTACTATGGATATGAGAGACAAAGGTGGAAGTTGCCCTGTAAATCTAAAGTGCAGAGACATAAGGAACTATTCAACTTTGGGGTGCAGGTCCCATCTCAGACCAGCAGAAAGACTTACTTACAGCCTCACCCTCTTGCATAGGTAGAGACCATATTTGGCCCCAAACAAGGGGATTCTGGAAAGTGCCCCCTGGTCTTGGTCTCTACCTTTTCTCTGCCCCCCTCTCTGCTGTGGGGGTCTCCAAGCCACATGGTAGTCCCACTCTGGGTCTCCCACCCCAGCTAATGCTACAGATTCCAGCAACCTGATCCCAGAACTCTTGGGCCCATTTCTATAGCAACAACTACAACAGCCTTCTTTTAGTCCTCAGCCCCCTTCAGCAACAATGGAATGTCAGACTTCACACAGATTTTTCCAGCTAATTTTGGAAAGTAGTTTATATTGGCCGCTACTTGTTAATGAACAACTTTGGTCGTATTTACATAGTTTGCTGGTTAGGAGTGTTTTCCTTCGCTGTGCCTCCCAGCTTTGACTGGATCCTCATCTCCTGCTGTGTGTCTGGATCACACACAAGCCACACACGAGCCACACACAGGCCCCCGTGAAGAATGGGCATAGGGACATCCTTGTGCTATAATGAGTATTGGGTGCTTCCTGGGACATTCCCCTCTCAGGATGTAGAGGGAGTTTGCAATTTCTGCAGTACATGAGATGGAGTGTTTACTTGTGCAGTGTTTGGAAGAAAACCTTAAGGTGAATTTTAATCACGAGATGCCTGGATCAAAGAAAATCTCCCCTTCTGATCTTCTTCCAAATGAACCCAGGAGCTTGAAGTCCACAGCTGACCCTACTCTGTTTCCCAGCCTTGCGTAATTCCTGGGGTGCAGATGAAAGGGCGTGGGTCTCCGTCACCTTGTCAGGAGTGATTTTTAACCTTAATGGAACATTATTAAAGAGTGGATTTGAGACTTAAGGAATGCTTTTTGAACTCCTTCTGTGAACATAGAATTCACAGTAGAGAGGGAAAATTCAAGGCACTTAATAGGCTTATGAATGATCTTTTAAATGATGACCAAGTTCTTATTTTTACTTTTAACATTTTCTAGGAGAACAATCCAGCCATCTGGATCTTGTTCCCTGTATTTCATCTCATCGTTAGAAGTAAACATTCTTGGTGCCCTGGGCCTCCACTATTCTCCTAATGAAGAAAGAGCCTACTGCTACCCTTGTTAGTATGCTCTGATTCTTCTTGAAATGCATAGGAATCCAATGTGTGTCAAATGGCAATGTGGGCTCTAAAAAGGTGGATTATGTAAATGCAAACTCATGTGACAGGGAGGAGGACCTTCTGGGCTCCCTGCCCCTAGCTCTGCTATTGACATTGACCCGTGTAATCTCAGTCAAAACTCTGACCACCTTACCTCACTTTCTTCATGGAATAATTGCCAACGCTCTCAATAGAGTTCATAAGGATCCCTCCTCCCATTGTAACAACCCCAAATGTTTCCAGACATGGACAAATCATTCCTTCACCTCCATCCTTCCTCCCTACCTACTGGACAACTCCTGATCTAAATTATGAAAACATACTAGGACTTAAAAGGTTGACTTACAATTATCCATTCTTTGAAAAGAACATGACATTAAAAGAAAGTCCAGCAGATGGCTGAAGTGAAATGTGTCAAGGCTAGCCTTGCAAGAGGATACTACTGTTTTTAAATTACGCTATATGCATTGAAGGCTTCATAAGCCCAACAAATGTACTGTGCTCTTTGGGAGGTAAGTTTTATAGAAATACAAGGTTGTAGTGGAGCAGCACTATTCTTGAATATGTTGGTGGGAATCTTTTTTTTCCTTTAATGCCACTCTGTTGGGCTATTTGCTGAAAAAACTTAACCTACCCACATCAATCCATCTACCTAACACTTCCCAGGGTAAACATCAAGCGTACTATTTTTGATTTTGCAATAACAAAGATTCAGGATGGTCAACAACTCCCCCCCCCCCCCACCATGGGGACATAATTGCCAAAAACTTCCTTTATCAGCCATGTGCCATGTATTACATTAAAGAAGTAGGATGGGATTGTAGGAGATGATGAGGAATAGAAGAGGAATTTTATAATGTTATCACTATTAAATTCTAGTGTCTCTTTTCTGGGGGCAACACATTCTTTTGAGTAGTTTTGGTACATTGCCACTGTGATGACAGTAGAAATAAGAACTCATAGACTGATAGTTCACATTTTTTCTCACAGGCAGAGTTTCAGAGTATGGTAAAATAGCACTTAGAGATACAATTTTTATTATCCTTGCAAACGGGAGCAGACTGCTCTAAAACACTATCTACAAGGTGTTCACAGCCGTTCTCTTCTTCCTCCTCCTCACTTCTCTCGAAGGTGATAGTACCTTGCTGTCATTGTCAGTCATTGCTGGGGCTAGACAGAGGAAAGGAGAGAGGCAGAGCAGCCTCACCTTTCCTCTGTCTACATAGGGAATGATTTTCTGCGACAGTGGCAGGCGTAACCCTTAGTATCAGCATTTATTTAGCTTACAGGAAATTGCACTCTGTCCCTTTTTTTAGAGAGGAGAAGATGTCTCCCAGATGAGGACACTTGAAGGTGGGCTAGAGGTTAGAAAGGAGATGGGAACCTGTGATTAAAAAATGCGAGCATGGAGTAACTTCTAACTCAGGGCTGGGTAGATTCTGTAATGTGGATACCGTTTTATCCACGTGTCCCACAGATTAATGTAAAGCCCTTGGAAGATGCAAAGACTGGGAGTAGAGGAGAAAGATGCTGGATGTCAGTGGGAAAGTGGACACAAACTTCAGGAAGACTGGTTTGGAGCTAGATTCAGCTCAAATTAGAGCTCTTAAAATACAGACACTTCACAGTCTATGGCCATGAAGGAGCATCAGGAAATTCCATGGGGATGGAAAATGATGACATGTATACTGTGAAAGACAATCGTTTATTAGTCCAAAATAAATTCAGTGGGTTAAATACTGGTTTGAGTTCATAAGAATGTTGATACAGCCTGGGATGTCATGGGGCAGGTAGGCTGGTTATGGAAGGGAGTGAGTGGGGTCTCCTTTGTGAAATGCAAATTGTGTAAAATTCAAAGATCCTTGTTCAAAGTCAAAGCAATTTCTTTTATTTATGGTCACCATTGACATTAATCAAGCCAGAACAGTTTTCTCTAAACCAAAAAGTAATCAGCCCTGACAACTGAAGTCAAATTAGACCCTTGGGAAGGACCTAATTATTCTTTTTTATGATGGCTGGACATTGACTTGCCTTTGGCCATGGCATTAGCCCTGGCAAACGTGGGCAGCCTCATGGGTTCTGGCTGGTGAGTCTCTCCTTGCCACAGAGAGCAAAAGCGATTCAGGAGGTCGCAGCCCTCTCTGGTCATCAGCAATGTCTGTCATCCAGAGAATTTTGTGAGTAAACACTACCTAGGTTCCTGGTAAAACTCCCATCCACTGTTTGTACATTTGCCTGTCTGCTTGCCTGGCTCTTTGGTGGTTGGAAATTTCTCCCAGCTGCTGGTAGATGGGTGGGTCCACTAACCTCATCCCCATCTCCATTTTTCTGGCAACTGCTCAAGCCTTCAGGATTGTACTGGTGACAGTGATCAAGACGAGAGAGCTCTAGTTTCTCTCTGGTTATTTTTGGCAGCCCTGAGCGATCCAAGACCTCCACTTTTGGCACTGTGCGGTCGGGATATTAGGTAACCTTTTCCTGTGCAAGTGTAGACAAAGCAGAGTCCTAACCTGTGTCTGTTCCTCCACTGGACGTTTTTACAGCATTGTTCCTAATAAGACATGCTCTGGAGCAGGCTGAACATTTATTAAGTGTATATTGTTGTTTTTTCCCCATAGATTGAAAACATAGATGCCTGCTTGAATTTCCTGGCAGCTAAGGGAATAAACATCCAGGGGCTGTCTGCAGAAGGTGAGTCAGAGCGCTTGTTGTGAAGCTACGTTTTCATTATTAGAAGTGCCTGCCTGTTACTTATTGATGATATTAATATCATTAAGACAAAGGATGCCGGTTGGCTCTTCAGGTTGTTTTCCCATAGACAGCTCAATGCTTGCCTAGACTTGAGGATGCCAGCTTTCTCACACCCCAAGGAATGACTCCAAGAATGCAGATTCAACCAGACCAGCCCCGTCTGCAAGACACTGAGGAAGTAATAAAGAGGGAGCTGCTCCTATTGGAGAAGGCCTTGCTTAAACAATGCTGATTTGATCCACCTGCCTAGTGATTCAGTTCATTATCAAGTCAGGTCTTCTCTGTGGGAGAGGGAATACTTAACCACAGAACATATTTAATCTGCTCAGCTCCCTGGGGGAAAATGCTTAATTCTTACCTCTTTCTTAGATGAAGAGGCACTTTTTCTTGCTCTTGAAAAAATAGAAAGGCATGCGATTTATTAATGCAATGCTACATATTTACATCCCGATTAGTTTTTAATTAACTTAAATGTGGCAGCTAATTAGCACATTAGCATTTGCCAGTGTTTTACTATTATATTTGGTATTGGTCTGGAGATGGTTGGTCCGAATTCTCAGCCTTCTCAGGCGACATCTCAGCCTGGAAACTTTCACTCTCTCTCCTACTTGTAAATACAAGCAGCTGCCAGCTCAAAGCTGCTGTAGGCCCAGGCAACCTCCCAAGCTCATTAGGTTGCACCTGCCTCCAGTTTTCCCAGAACAGGTAACGCAGTTTGGGCTTCAGATGATAGCATCATCCCCCAGCAAGTTTGCTTTTGGAAAGAATGCCTGCTCGCATGGACTCTGGAGGTCGAGGTGGGGTGGTGGGGAGCAGTGAGGAAGACAGCAGCCTGATGGATCAGGTGAGTCTGCAAACGTGATGGATCCCAGCGTGGGACTGTGCCTTCCCTTTGCTCTGCTCCATGGTGAAAGTTTGGTCTTCCTGGCTGCATTTCTGAGCTGCAGTCTCTTCCGGTATTGGGTGTGGGCGTGGGCACTATTAGTGCCTGTGGGTGTGCTGTGTTTCTGAGTGGAACTGTTATTGGGAACTCTAATGTGCTGGGCCTGTCCCCAGTCAGGCATGGGCGCACTGCATAGCTTTCAGAGGTCTCAGAAGCAGCTGTAGTGTGGTCACCCCTAATCCCAGAGGATTCCCCTGACCTGGGGGTGTGGGCCCTCATCCTTGATTGTGAGATCAGGGCTAACTGGCACGTGGAATACACATTGCTGGGGCATGGGGGTGGGAGAGTTCAGTGGTAGTAGGGAGGTGCAAATTCCCATTCAGGAGACACATAATTTCCTCCTGGTAGAGAGTGCCAGTGCTGGCCAGTAGATGGCAGGACATGCTCTCCTGGTTTGGGGGAATGATTGGACCCCATGGACAGGCCTGTGCCCATCCCCCTAACCCCTGCACAGCACCAGCTGGGACTTTTACAGAGCTGTGCTTGGCAGCAAGGTCTCGGACTACTCATTCTGCCTGGCCTAGAGGTGACCCTGCCACCCAGACATCTACCCGTTGTCCTGCCTTCTGCCTATCTATTTGTTTCTATCTATTTCTGCCTATTTGTTCCCCTATCTGCCCCATCCTCTCTGTACCCTAAGGCATAGAGAATCTATGCAATAAATATTTGTTGAGTGAATAAATGCCAACGGTGGTTTTAAGGATTTTGTCAGCTCCACTTCTCACAACTGAAGCTGATAACAGCCTCATTTTACAGCTGAAGAAGTTTTGGCTTAAAAAGGTTATGAGTGACATCCCTGAAGCATGCAGCTAGACATTGGCAGAGTGAGGATTTGAACCCAGGCCCGTGGGATTCCAGGGCTCATGTTCATGGTATCTTCTGGGACAACAGATGGAGAAAATCTAGACATGCCATGTAACAGTAAAGAAATTCAGTTTAAGCCTCTCTGTTACCTGGAACATTGTTTTAGGAGATGTCATGGCCCATGAAAGCATATGCAGACAGACCCTCAGCCTCTTCTTAATGTTGGGATGACCCTGGGAGTCTCTGAGCATAGAAGAACACACCGCGTGTTGCGGTGTCAAGATACTGGAGTGTAGCTACGAAGGAGTTTTATGCTATTTCAATAAATGCCTTATCATGGCCATTGTGCACCTATCGTTCCTGCTGGGTTAGCCAAAATCCATAACTCCTCAGTCTTGTTGAGTTATACAAAGTTTTATGTCCTTTTTTTTTTTTTGGAAGATAGAATCTTACTCTGTCGCCCTGGGTCTAGTGCCATGGCATCATAGCTCACAGCAACCTTACTCTTGGGCTTGAGCAATCCTCTTGCCTCAGACTCCTGAGGGACTACAGGCATGTGCCATCATGCCCAGCTCATTTTTCTATTTTTAGTAGAGACGGGGTCGCTCTCCCTCAGGCTGGTTTAGAATTCCTGAACTCAAGCAGTCCATCTCCTTGTGTTCCCAGAGTGCTAGAATTGCAGACATGAGCCACCATGCCTTGGCTTTATGTCCATATTTTGGACTAGGTCTTGTTCATTTTAAAAGTTCAATCTCAAACTCTACTCAAAGTCCTCTTTTTCCCTTCCCTCCAGTGCAAGTAGCTTCTGGAGCTTGAAGGGAGATGGAGGCATGATGGCTTGACTTTCTTCCTTTTTCCACCTTCCTCCTCCCCTCCCCTTCCCCCTCTTCCTTCCACTTCTCCCCTCCTCCTTTCCCCCTTCCATCTTTTCTCCTTCCACTGTCCCCCTCTTCCTTTCCCCCTCTCCCTTTCCCTCTCTTCCTTTCCCCTCCTCTTCTTTCTCCCTTCCCTCCTTCCCCCCCCTCCACCTTTCCCCCTTCCCTCCTTTCCTCCCTTTTTTCCCTTTTTCCTTTCTTCCCCCCGCCCAGTTCTTTCATCTGAGCCCCCAGAATCAGGGCAGCAAAGAGAGGGTTCTGCTGTTAGTGAAGCTATTGTCCTCTTGGGGTAGCCATCACTGTCACTGTTGCAGCTGGTGGACACAGCATGCCCTGCTGACTGGGACTTGTTCCTATGCTGCTCTGGCAACATCGTTAGTCTTCTGTGAGATCTGGCTGACCCTTTCACTGTAGGTCCAGCAGGAACATGTGGGCTTGTTTTCTACTTGCAGTGGAAGGCCTCCTGTCACCTCACAGCAGTCCCCCAACGTCTAGTCTCTCTCCAGTTCCTTCCTCCTCTCAGGTGGCCAGGAGGCTGTGCAGCCCAGTCTCTGCTTAGCGGCCATCTAATCTGCAACTAGAATGCATCCCCCCTTGGCCCAGCACCCCCACTTTTAGTGATGCTCTAAAAGCTGCCACTCCCTTGACTGAAGGAGTACCAGGACCCCACCTGCCTTCTTGCTCTTTGGTGAAAGGAGGGAAATAGCCTGTCTCCATGATCACCAAACTTTATCCCTCCAAAATGCCATTCCATCATCTAGATCTTCTATTGATTTGGTGGCAGGGGGGTGAGGGACTGATTGTGAACTGCTGTGGTCTGAGGGAAGGTAACTGGTCCCAACTTCTGTCTTCTCCTTGAACTTAAATAGAGCCTTTTATCCTCAGATTGGGCCTTATTTGTAATTTCAGGATACAGGAAATATCTGTACTTGATATCCTGTTAAATTGTAGGAATAGAAACCATTATGGAGAACCTGCCACGTGTCAGTCACAGAGCTAAATACTGTACACATTTACCGTATATACTCGAGTATAAGCCGAGTTTTTCCGGCACAAAATTTGTGCCGAGTTCGGGTTTTTCAGCACAAATTTTGTGCCGAAAAAAACTCAGCTTATACTTGAGTATATACGGTATCTTATTTTATCCCCCCTGGAACCTTATGAGGTCAGTATTAGTGTTATCCCTATCATACAGGCCCTGAAGAGATTAAGTTACACAGGGGAAAAGGAAGGCCGATGAGGTCAGCGGTGCTGAGGTACCCACATCTGCCAATTCAGAGGCCTGGTGTTTTCAGTTCACCACTGCCTCTCCTTCTACCCACCTGTATAACTATTAGAAAAGCATTAGAGTGCATTAAAAAATGACATAGATTTAATGCTGCTTGTTTACCTTTTGAAAATGATTGAGTGCCCTAAGGACCGTTCTCTTATCAAGAACACATTAGCAATTGGAAAGCCCCAGAGATGCATTTCACCCAGTGCCTAAAGCTGGGTTTGGACCCAGAGCTGTGTGTGCACCTGTCTTTAAAGCCTTTCAGCAGCTCAGGCCTGCCCAGACCTGCCTGCTGGAGAGCCACAGAGAGCCTTTGTTCCAGGGCACAGACGGCGGATGCCTGGGGCAGAGGCTGGGGCCTGAGTGAGCACTGTGGAGGTGCTGCTGTCTGTGGGGACTTCCCTGGACTAGGTTTATCCACCCACTTTGTGTTTCTGAAGGTTGAATGTGTCTGTTTGCTCTTGGACACTTGCCAGAGCATTGTCCTGGGGTGATGTTCAGGATCCCCCACCAAACCGTCCCTGACACATGCCACCTGTCACAACCACCTTTAAATCTGCCTCTGTGAGGAAGGATGGCCTTTATCTCTAGCCCTTTTGAGAACACCTGGGGTTTGTGCTATTTGGCCTTCAGCCTATCTTCCTGTAATGGAGAACCAAACGTCAGAGGGTAAAGCTTATCCTATTTAGTTAGCAAACTTATGCTGGGCATGTCCTGTATGCCAGACACGGTGCTAGGCACTGGGGTATGTGACAGTCAAGTCAGTGTTATAAAGCTAGCCTTGATTCCAATTAATAAAAGTGGTGCTGGTGGTAGGTATCAGGCATCCTCAAACTTTTTAAACAGGGGGCGAGTTTACTGTCCCTTAGACCGTTGGAGGGCCGGACTATAGTTTAAGAAAAAAAAAAAACAAAACTGAACAAATTCCTATGCACACTGCACATATCTTATTTTGAAGTAAAAAAAACAAAACGAGAACAAATACAATCACACTGCCACATGTGGCCCATGGGCTGTAGTTTGAGGACCCCTGGTAGGTACAGGAGCCAGTGGTGACTAAAGAAAGACAGATGAACTCTGCTGGGGTAGGCAGGGTGGAGATGTGGTTCACAGAAGCAGTGGCATTTCCCCTGGGTTTCACAGGTTGAATTAGACATTCGACAAACAGAAAAGGAAGACGAAGGGAAATCTAGATAATATTAATACGATGGGGGCAAAGGGCTAGTTTTTATCAACCCTGCAGGTTGGAGAAATGGAGGCAGAAAGATTCTTGCAGGTGAAAAGAGTGAGTGTTTGGAAATTTAGCAAGTAACCTGGCGGATTAGAGCTGTACCAAGAGAGAAGGTTGAAGAATGCACATCAACCCTGCTGAGGTGAGCTACGACCCCAAGGATACAAACAAAAGCTGAGACTTCAACCCAGAGTAACTGTATCACTAGTGTCGGACAGAGACCAGCTGAAAACAAGACAGAGCCACTTGGCCCCACCACACCAAACAAGTCCCCAGTTTTTCAGGCTGCAGCACTGTATGGTTCCTCTGCAAAGCTCCAGGGGAAAAGTCAAAAGGTGTAAAATAATCATGGGCAGAATCAGCGGAAAAACTCTGGTAACATGAATAACCAGAGTAGAGCAACGCCCCCCCCAAGGAAAGATATGGCAGATGTAATTGAAGATCCCATTCATAAACAGATAGCTGAGATGTCAGAAATCGAATTCAGAATTTGGATTGCAAATGATTAATAGAATGGAGGAAAATTTGGAATTAGAAATTTGAGGAGAAATTCAAAAGTTGTTTCAAGAATTCAATGAATTTAAAGACAAAAACACCAAAGATTTTGACACATCGAAGCAAAAATTTGCAGTCCTCAAAGATATGAAAAATACAGTAGAATCTCTTAGTAACAGAGTGGAGAAAGCAGAAGAAGGGATTTCTGACATTGAAGACAAAGCTTTTGAACGCTCCTAAACTTTCAAAGAGGAAGAGAAATGGAGAGCAAAAATGGATCATTCTCTCAGAGAGCTCTGGGATAATTTGAAGAAGGCTAATATCTGCCTCATTGGAATCCCTGAAAGCGATGAAGTGGCTTTGCAAGGCACAGAGGCCCTTCTCCGTGAAATTATGAAAGAGAATTTTCCAGACATGCCAAGAGATTCTGAAATTCAGATAGCAGACAGTTTCAGAACCCCAGCACGACTCAATCCGAATAAGACATCCCCCAGACACATCATAATTAACTTCACTAAAGTTAATATGAAGGAGAAAATTCTGAAAGTAGCCAGACATAAGAAAACCATTACCTACAAAGGGAAGAATATTAGAATGACTGCAGATCTCCCTGCTGAAACTTTTCAAGCCAGAAGAGGGTGGTAATAGACTTTT